>CAXHSM010000349.1:4946333-5101000 GCA_964019185.1 Maratus speculifer | reverse complement strand
TATTAATGCTTACTTATTTTATTTTATTCTTCTTTTCCAGAACATTATATTTCTTTATAATAAGTATTATTATTTTAAAACATTTGCATGTTTCATTTCTTTACTGCATTATTTGAAAGAATAAGTACTTATTTTCTTTTAATTTTTTTTCTGAAAAATGTTTCAGTGTTTTGCATTGAATTATATTACTAAATACTTATTTTTTTTCCTTACATCACTTTTGTTGTGTCACTTTTCTTAATATCAGGGGCGTCATTACAGAACTTTCTTTCGGAATGGAGGAGGGGGGGGGGAGATTTTATAAGGATAGGTTCCTGGGTTTAATCCCCTCTCCCCTTTTGAACAGAAACGTTTATTGAATCATATTTACAAAAAAGTCAAAACTACAAGACACTGAAGAACCCTGAAAATATTCATTTTAAACAGTATTCCACCTTAGCACGTAAAATTTAACATATTGAATATAAAAAAAATTATTTTATAGACAGTTTCCTTTTTTACAGGTATCTTCAGATTTGTTAAGCCGTTCACTTTGTAATAGAGCACTGCATTACAGTAAAACTTGTGAAAATGAAACTTCTCTACAACTCAATAAAATATAAATTCTTTTTCAATAAAAGTGAAAAAAAAAAATCAAATCTATATTATAAAGGCCAAACGTATCTGTGCGTAACGCATACGTAATTTTGCAAATGGCAACACTTTGAAATGAAATTTCCGTTTTGCAATTTTCGCTACAGCAAATTTTACGCGTCTAAACATCGCATATTTTTAATTTTTGCACCGTCGTAAAGAGAAAAAAATTTAATTTAAAATGCAGTTTGTCTGAAAGATGTATATCAATTTATTTTTGAAATATTATTTTTTTTTAAATTTTTATTACGAATTTTGTAATTGTGGCAACGGAATCACCCCCTTTTCACTTAAAATTGAAAAAAAAAAAAAAAATTAGAAAATAAAATGTGCAATATTTTCCCATGTATTTTCGTCTGTGCAATTTTCGGTACTACAACTTTTACACTTCTAAATATCGTGCATTTAAATATTTTACACCGCAGTATAGAGAAAAAAAATGTACTTTTAAATGCGATTTGTTTCAAAGCTGTATCTAAATTTATATATATAATGCCAAACTTAAATGCACCCAAAGTGTATAAATTACGTTAATGAGACACAAAAGAAATAGAGAATTAATAAATTAAATTTTTCAATTGATTACCAAATCTTTAAATTATTTGTAGAATTATTGTTTTTTATTTTATATGCAAATTCTGTACATGGAAAAAGTATTAAAACATTTAAAGGGTTTATAATTATTATTATTTAAGTAATCAATCAAAATTAATCGTTTTGCAAATTTCAATTTTTCTCTCAACCTTTCAAATGTTCATTTGCTATTCTTATAAATTTTAGTTCTTCATTATCAGCAGCATTTACAAAAAAATAAATAAATAAATAAATAAATAAATAAATAAATAAATAAATAAATAAAAATAAAAATTAAATAAAAATAAATAAATAAATAAATAAATATACACACACACACACACACATATATATATATATATATTCAACTACTGTGCTTAGGTAGCAAAAAATATTTTGATACATTTACAAATTCATTTTTTAACAGAATGGAATGCCTGACTGTGGAAGCGGTTTGGAATTGAACTGTATTTTCACTTTTTTGGTAAACAAATTACCTATTGAATTGCAAGTGATTTTGATTGTGTGACGAATACGTTTTTCATTCTTTCTGAGTAGTTATTCAAATTTCAAGTAGAAATTCGATTAACGCCCACTTTGACAATATTTTCTGTATGATCTATTGCGTTTGCTCCCCCCACCCCACCCCAAATAAATAAATAAAACAATTTGATTACATAGTTTCTGAACAACAGCTAGTTTCAGACAGGTTTGTGAACATTTCCCTTTTTAAAAAGGTGCTATTTCTAAGTCCTCTCCTATAAATTTTATTTTATGACGCTAACAGTTCTTTTTTTTTTTTTTTTTTTTTTTTTGGAAATTCCTTTAGTTTTTGGGGCTTAATTGTTGTGTGAGAGTGTAGTAGTGATGTGTAGAGTAGGCAATAGGTTTTCTTAAAATATTAATACACATAATAAACTTCTATTAATGGAATCTTTCGAAATATACCTTACGGCTGCTGTGCTCAATAGGCGCAAAATGTTTTGACACATTTACAACTTTATTTTTTAACGGAAAGATATAAAGTTGGAAGGCCTGGCTAAGGAAGCGATTTGAACTCGAGCTGATTTTTCTATTTCCTTTTATAAATGAATTACTTATTGAGTCATAAGCGATTTTTATCACGTGACAAAGACGTTTTCACCCTTCCTTGAGCGGATATTCTCCTTTCGTGCGAAAAATTGATTCAAAACTCCCAGTTTGACAGGATTTATTGCGTTTGAAAAAATAAATCGATTAGATAGTTTTTTAACAAAATCTTCTACATTTCGGAAACAAAAAAAAAAAAAAAAAATAAATAAAATTTATGTTATAAAGTTGCCTTTTTGGATTTGAGAAGGGATTCTGAAATTCACTGCTGAACAATGTGAAACTTCCTGTCAGAATTTCTGAATAATTTTTAACTGTAAATGCATAAAATTCACAGGCTGTTATTGAAAGGATTTGGAATGGAATAGCGTTTTCCATTTTCGATAAATAAATTACTTGTCGAAATATGAGATTCTAGTCACGTGACTGCTTTTTTCCCCATTCCGTGCTATCGCTTCCGATAGTTCTGGAAATTCCACTTAAAATGCTAATTTTGATAGTCTCTTTTGCGAAGTTATATCACTTAAAAAAAAGGGATAACGCCATTCTATTATATTGCTTCTGAATACAAACAGTCGATTTTATTAATTTTCGAAAAGAAATGAGCTCAGAAATGGGCTAAAAATCGGATTCTAAGTAATTATTAATGTTGTCAATATGTATTTTATGTCTTTCGTAATTTATAATAATCATAATTTTAAAATATACTGTAAAATTTTTCCATAAATATATATATATTATTCTTTAAGAATCTTAATTGTATGTTTTAAAAAATCTGAATTTTTGGTCGTTCGGGTCTGATTTTTCCTTTCCACGCGCATTGTTTGTTTTCACTGGCTTTTTTCAAGGCCGCACACGGTCTTGAAAATTCTTGCAATTTATTTTTATCTAATCTCTTTGGGTGTCATTACATCATAGAGTGCCATAATTTGCTATGTCTGCTACAATAGTGTTAAAAAGAAGACCTTAAAATGAATAATGCTTACTTAAAAGGCGATTAAATAATTAATTATAGATGTTAAAATTTAATTTTATTTAAAAATCTTAGTACTTTCAAAACTTTTCCAAACAGGTTCTTCCTCAGAGAATATTTTCTTTAATAAATACAAATATAAGATTTTGTTTTGAAAAATGAACGAGACTCGTCGCTTGAAGATTGAGTTAGTAATATTTCCACGTGAACGGTAAAAAATTATTTGATTGTAAGAGAATCAATAGAAATCTTATGCAAGAGCAATAAAGTGTGCAATGATGCCCTATCTTATAATATACCCCGTTTATGGTTTAGCATCCTAAAAATAAAATCCTGACAATTTGAGAAAATGACGTATTAAAATTTCGTGGTACAACTATCAAATAATTTTTTACCGTTCACGTGAAAATATTACTAACTCAATCTTCAAGCTACGAGTCTCGTTCATTTTTCAAAACAAAATCTTATATTTATATTTATTAAAGAAAATATTCTCTGAGGAAGAACCTGTTTGGAAAAGGTTTAAAAGTACTAAGATTTTTAAATAAAATTAAATTTTAACATCTATAATTAATTATTTAATCCCTTTTTAAGTAAGCATTATACATTTTATGTTAAAAGCAAGGCGAAAATTTCATTCCGTCATATATTTTATATGTAAGAAGTTTTATTTTCCTTGATTTTTTTTTTATTATTATTTATTAGATATTTATATTGAGTTTAAATTTTATTATTTCTGTCCTTATTTCTTTGGCATCTATTTTAATTATTTTGTGTAAGTTTGTTTCATGAATTTAATTTATTATTCTTATTAATGGTAGCTATTTAGCTTTAACGGAAGGGAATTTTAAGTCCAAACATGTTAATTTGATTTATTTTTCAAATTGCGAAAATACTGTAAAATGTCATGAATTCCAAATGTCCCCCTCCGCAACCCTGATAGTTTTCCCATTCTTTTTACAAAAATTTGAAATATAAGCCAATTTAAAATCATAATTTCCTGTCTACTATATAAAGGCTCACTTACTGTACTTGATTTTTTTAAACAAATTTAAATATAAAAATTATTAAAATGGTGCTATTACTATAATTAACCTATAGAAAAATAATCTAAAATTATGGAAATAACACAGATTAAAATTGCTAAGATCAAATAGTCAAAGGATATACAAACAGGTAGGCGGAAAAAATCGCAAACAATGGACAACAGAGACAAGTAGAAATAGCTATGTTTGGGTAACAAATCGGCTTAAATTTGAATTACAAAAATGTAAACCTGTATTATAATTTTGACAAGCTACCACATAAGTAGAAAGACCTTTAGAAAAAAATATTAAACTTCATTCCTATCCCTTTGTATCTGAAGAGAGAAAAGGGGTTTGTAATCTGTATCAATGAAACTTACTGCAGCTAGGAATGCAATAAATGTTGAAATACACATAAAACATCCGATTTGTCACAAAAGTTCAGTTGAAGAATTTTTTTCCTTTGTATTTTTCAGAGAACATTATATAGTCATATACAGAGAACATTATATTTCATTTTCTAGTCAATAATATACATAGTTTTTTTTTTTTTTCAAAACAAATGACTATGGTATATATGTGTTAGTAATACAAAATTTTGTAAACGAACTTTATTCTTCATAAATAAAGATTTTTTTTTTTTTTTTTTTTTTTTTTTTTTTTTTTTTTTTGTATATGAAAAAATTTATAGAAATAAATATTTATATACAATAAAATTATCACATCTGTATGATTAATGGAATCCTGAAGGAAAAAAAAAGTTACATAAAATTTCTAAACAATTGAATGTTTGGGATAATTATGCATTTTTTTTGCAGGAGAAAATATTTAAAAAAAATGAAAACTTATTTTTTAAATAACAAAGCATGATGGACTAATTATGCTTTTATTTTCTGCGGTCAAATAAAAAAGAACTGTTCTTTTTTTTTTTTAATTAAATAAAAGTCATGATGCCATCTGGCATAAAGAACGTTCCTAGATCAGAATTAAATAAATTTTCAAAAAAAAAAAAAAAAAAAAAAATATGATTGTAATACTATAGGTACTAAGATTTAAATTTTTAAGGGAAAATGTTAGATAACATTGCAAACGGAAACTGTTGAAGTAAATTTATTTCCAATCCGCATTTTTAAGTACATTTCGTATGAAAAAAATTCCTGTCGGCTTGGCCTATAGTTGGGGGTAGATTTTGAAGTTAAATACTCAGTTCAACAACCAAAAATAAAATATGATTAGAGATAAACCCAGTTTAACAACTTTATTTGCCGCTTTTGAAAAAAAAAATATTTTTATTTTATTTATTTATTTATTTTTATAGGAGTAGCTTTAATCAGAATCATCTTAAGCTAAATTCGGCTCAAATGCCCACTTTGACAGCATTTGTTTTGAAATTTATTCTGACTTTTTGAAAAAAAAATCGACCAATACGGCACATTATATAATTCCTAAATAAGAGAAACTGTCAATTGAATGCGTTTGAGAGCAAAATTGAATTTAAAAATGAGTTTTGGTTTTTCATGCAGATTTTGTTCAAATTTAAAATAAAGGATCATTCGGATGAGGCACCTTCGTGATTCGTATTAGGTGCTCATTGGGTAAGAATAAACAGGAGGAACGAGGGTCTAATCTCCCACACTTAATTTCGAAAAATAGGTTTTTCATGCAGATTTACCAGATTTCATTGAAATTTAAGACATAGGATCATTTTAATAAGGGCACCGCCATGTTTTTTTTTTGGGAGTGCTTTAGATAAGTCTAAGAGGGGGACGGGGGCTTACCCTCCACCCTTAATTTAGATAAATGGATTTTTCATACCGAATTATCAGATTTCATTCAATTTTAGGAATAGGCTCATTCTGATGAGGCGCCTCCGTTATTAGTATTGGGGGTTCATCAGATAAGAAGAAAAAAAAGGAAAATGGGAGGTACCCTTAATTTCGATTAACCTCTCCTTTAATTTAGATTAATTTTTTTTTTTTTTTTTTTTTTTTTTTCACGCAAAATTTATTGTTTTGCTTCAAAATTTGGACATAAGCTCATCCTGATAAGACGCTTCCCCGATTTGTTTTGAGAATTCATTGAATAAGTATAAATAGGGGGATTGTATGGACTACCCCTCTTAATTTAGGTAATTGGTTTTACATGCTGAATTATCCGATTTGCTTCGATTTTTGGATACAGGCTCATAGTGATAAGATGTTTCCCTGATTAGTTATGGGTTTCTTTTGTTAAGTGTAAAGTGAGATCCAAGCGATTACCCCCTTAAATTAGATAAATGGGCTTTTATGCAGAATTATCCAATTTTCTTTAAATTTTGGATGTTGGTTGTTCCTGATAGGGTGAATCTCTGAGTAATTTTAGAAGTTTAATGGTTAAGTTTAAAGGAGGCGAATAAATGGATTTCTACACAGAATTATCCGATTTGCTTCGAATTTTAGATATATGTTCTTTTTTTATTAAATAAAGCATATCCCTGATTAATTTTGTGGGTTCAATGATTAAATAAGTGTCAAAAGAATGAAATGGGGCGGGCTATTTTCTCCCTTAATTTATTTTTCAAGCGACATTATTCATTGAAATTATAAGGCTCTTATATATAATTAGGATGTGTAGCCTTAGAGATCAATGCCATCAGTTTAACTGGACAATATTATTTTTTATTATTAAGGGAACCTGCTCTTTTTCCATCAGTTGCCATTTTTCGTCCTGGTTTTTATTCATTTAAACACAAACAAAATAATGGCTAAATATAATGTATTTTCATATTGTTAATAATTTATTAAACATCATTTCTGTCATTTTATTCAATAGTACGAAAGATGTTTTATAACAGATATTGCAATAAAATTACTTTGGAGCATATTACTGCCAATGTTTTTAATATATATATATATATATATATATATATATATATATATATATATATATATATATAGAGAGAGAGAGAGAGAGAGAGAGAGAGAGAGAGAGAGAGATAGATAGAGAGATAGATAGATAGAGAGAGAGATATTCTAACTAGGAATTTAAAATTTCCTTAATTTTTGAAATGTTAAGTCAGAAAATCAGTTTTTATTTTCCAGTTTTCTTTCTAGAAAAAGTAAAATAAAATTTAATGATTAAGGACGAAAATGAAAACCATTTTTTAGAATTTAATATAACAGTTTCATTTAAGGAGCTACATTAGTCACGAATCCTAGAGATTTCCACGAGAAATTTATAACATATCTAGGTTACATTTCAATACTTTTAAATGTTTTTACATTTAGTAGCTGGGGTTGACCTGTACGAAGACATTGCTTACTTTTTCGATTTTGAATGCCGTCTTTTTTTATGAAGATGCTTTTATTTTCAAAACCAGTTCCGAAAATTAAAGTATCCTCAGTAAAAATCCGTATGTATCCATAAATAAAATAGAAAAAGTAAGAAACGGTCTTTGTATAGATCGATCTCAGTTATCCAATGAAAAAAAAACTTTTAAAAAATGTTGTAATGAATATAAACTAGACATCTTTACAAAATTCTTCCATAGGATTAGTGTTAGTGAACGGGTGTAGACTGAAGTATCCCTTAGTAATTCTTAAATGCGTGCCATCTTCAACAGTGAAATAAAATGAAAACAGTTCTTTGAAAATGCAGTTAAAAATAGATCGATACAGAGATGAAGACAATAAAAACATTCATATAAATTAAAATAATTCGCACTAGCTAGTTTATGACTATAATTATTTGTGCCTTCTGCTATATATCCCATTTACACATTTTATACAATATGTCTGTTGAATTGTGTTCTTAGAAACTTGCTACGACATTTACAATAGAATTAACCATCATTTGTTCTAAAATTAATTTATAAATCTTATATTAAAAGGAAATTTCTATTTTATAAGATATAACATTTGTGATAAATATAAATATTTGTAATAAAAACGAATTTAACATTACTATCGAATTTGGAACTTCTGCATGCCAACTGCATCCATATTTGAACATAATTAACATCTAATATATATATATATATATTAAATTTTAAAATATATTTGATATCAAGTGAAAAAAATGTTTACAAGATTAAATTTTTGTATCCTAAGATTTCCATGTTTAAAAAGTAATTTTGTCACATTCTACTTAATGCACTTGCGTATCGATAAAACAGTATTGGAATCGTGTGCTTCTTACATTTTAAAATTACATATTTTTATCTTTGAATTTATCATTTTTAAAAACTCCTTAATCTAATGCATCTGGCATAACAAATAATATTTGAAAAATAATAAAAATAAATTCATATCTGTATTTAACTGTATCTCATATCGTATTGAAATATTTTAAATTAATTAATTTATACTTATACTGATGATACAGAGAATAATAGCTAACTTTTAAAAATCGCTTTTCGCTTATTTCAGAGCAAACAGCAAGTTATTTTTTAACAGGTGCTCCTTTGGAAGGGAATTAGTTCATGGGTAATCAATCACTCTGCAAAAATGTTGCGGACGTCTTCCCTATCCAAGAATACACAAAGGGTTTCAACGGATTATGGTTTGCTTTCAAATTCTACGAGGGGAAGGAACTTTTTACAGATGCATTGCTATGCGTTTTGTAAACTGAAGACCTTGACCATTTATACACATACAAAAGCGTACCTTCGGAACCATTTCAGGTAGTTAAAACTTCAAAGGACAAAACCGTGGAAGGGTTAAAATTCAAATTACAAATGTGAACGGATGACATTGAAAAAAAAATCTAATTAAAGTAATATATTTTAAGAAAATTTTATAATCTGTCGTACGACAAGAGATATTCAACTGTAAGTATGCAAAATTTGAAGTTTTTAATTTACACAATGGATACGAAAAAACAAACAGAGGAGAGAGATGAATAAAGTTTCGTCAGATAAATAAAACCCTATAAATCAATGCTGATATCGATGTGATTTGGAGAAGGGGAAATTCGAGGAATAATAATAAGAACACATGATATCGTATAAGAGGAGTGGAAAATTGCCAAAATGTCGTTAACATTATAAAAATTGAGAAACATGCAAATAAGGTGACATCATTATATATGTACAGCCACATACTTTTTAAACTTACTGAGAGTGATGCATTCTGTATTAGAATGATAAAGCATTGCCTGCTTAGCAAAGTAAGCATGATTTAAATAAACACAAACTCTCAACTGAATCATCAAGAACTTCCTTTAAAAAAAGTATTTAGTTTATTGGCTTTGATAGTACCAAGATTCTTTCAAAACAAGTCCATCTGTTTAAAAGAATTATTTAGGAATTTTGAAAGATTTGATTAAGATGTCAAGAAATCTAGAACAAAGCTATTTCATTTTTAATTCCAGAAGTTAGGGTCAGTATTTTGAAAGGACTTTGATCTTTTGCATCATATTCTTAGTAATGTGGTTTAAATTTATTATTGGATAATAGATGGCACCACTGAGTTTATTTTAAGTGCTTTCATGAAATTTCTGAGAATTCTTGATTGTTTTCAGCTTGGATATAACTTCAGTTATGTAATATATAAATAATTTTTGACATTTTGTATTTAATAACATGATCTCATTAAGATGGTTTTAATGATAAACAGAAATATCAATTTTTATTTTTCGGATTTTTATTTTTTAATCTTGGTTTAAAATCTTGGAATGAAGTGTGCTCTGGATAACAAGTTGTTATTTTGTTTTCACATATGTATGTGTGCATGCAATGTATGTTAAATAAGGTTCAGTTAAAAATGAGTTTAATTATTGAGACTACTGTTAAGATGTAAAATGTTCAGTAATAATATTTTTAACATTACAGTGAACTGGAAGCCATCCTTATGAATCTGTTGAGCTAAAAACAGCAAGTTTAAAGATATTTTATTCTTCCCAAACAGTTCAATTCATTTTCAGGGAAAATTTTAATTACAATTAAAAGTAATTCCCATTTGGAAGATGTCTTTGAATTTGAAAAGAACTAAAACATAAGTAAACTTGATATATTTTTAAAATGCAAATACATATTTTGAAAGTAAAAACTATATCTTATCAGTTTTTTGTTATTGAAATAAGTGCATGCTCCAGGAAATTCTCTCAATTTTTTATAATACTGACCAGTTAATAATCTCATTAAAATGTATAATAAATTTTGTCCAGCTTCTTATCTTATTTTTTTTCACTACCTGTGAAAAACCGAGAAAATGATTTTTATTTTGAAATTAAAAGTTTATTTTAAAGAGTAAAGAAAAATGGTTTTTGTAAATTACCTTTCAGAATAATAAAAATCTTTTAATATTGTGTGAGACATGTTTCTGATTTATTGCTCTGAGATAGCATTACATAAAAAAATAAATAACATACATCAAATTAAAATATGTCTAGGGCCGAAATCTGGCAGGCAAAGGAGATTTGAATACCCAAATCCTGATTAAATCAATACTTGGATCATCCCTAAATATATTACTTGATGTTTCAACTTCTCTTTGAAACAATCCTCAGGAATTAATTTTCAAAAATAGAAATCAACATAAAACTGTGTACATGTTACATAATCAAAGACATATTCAAGCTAAAAGAAGTGCAGGAATTTCACAAAAACATTTAAAATAATCGCAGCAGTGCCACGTTTTATACAAAAATAAAATAATATAAAATTACTGGAAATATATACTAATGCAAATTAAATAATATTGTTACATGTTCTTTTGACATTTTAAAGAAATCTTTAAAGATTCTTGAAAAACTAATTTAAACAAATGGATGTGTTTTTTAATAATCCTGGTATTGTCAAAATCAATAAACAAAATATTTCTTTTATGCAAGGCTAGTGACAATGCAGTGGAAAGTTTATTATATTTCATATTATATTTATGAACTTTTAAACTTTCAAACCTATCAAAGAGGAAACGCTTTATCATTTCAATACATGAAGAGTCTATATTGTCAGTAAGTAAATAAAAACTATCCTTACAGAATTTTACATTGGTTTATTTGTGTTTTTGCATTTCCAATCCCGTGTATATTAAGTTAATTAATAAAAACATAGTAAGATTTCTTAATTTAATACTTATATTAATTGTTGATTTGAGAGAGCAGTCTGGGGGAGGGGACAATCTTCCAGATCAGTGAGACGTCCCTCTCTCCTGGGATTTTCTGTTTTTAATGAAAAAAGGGGAAAAGTTTGCAGTTTTCCTTGCCCCTGAGCCACAAAATCCCTTCCAAAGAAAGGTGTGTGAATTCAATAGTGCTTATACTTAAAAAAAAAAGAAGTCTTCCCACTGCCCTTGCTTCTTAAAAAATAATTGGTTTGGTTTTCTATATAAATAATGCAGGTTTTTTGCAATATAAAACAAAAGACTACTAAGAATAGTTTATGTATTTAAATGTAGAATCACTAATTCAAACCATAAACAAATAGATATTTTGAAGATTATAGCATTTATAAGAAAAACACAAGTATTTCAAATACAATAACTAAGCTTATTAATGAACACAATGCATATCAATATTATCAGAAACTTGCCAGGAACAAAATAAATATTTATTGAGTACAAATATATCAACAGTTATAGCTATAAAATATATATAAACATGTAGGCTCGGGGGAAAAAATCAAAATTTGAAAGATCTGTGTCAGTATTAGGTTTAAAGTTTATTTCTTAAACTGCAGAGTAAAATACAGTAGGAACAGAATCCATTTTTCTACTCATAATATTAAACATAATTTATGAAAATATGCATAATATTTTCAATAATTTTGTTATAATTCATTTTTGGTTTCCAGATAACGCCACTGAGGTTATCTCATGTGTTTTCATGAAATTTTTTTTACTTCTTTCAATTTTAATATGTCTTCAAGTATTTAACGTATATTTTTTTATGATTTCTATTTTGGAAAATTGAATACTGAGGATAGTTTTAAAGATAAATTGAAACATTGAGTCTTATATTTACTTTGTGATTTTAATTTTTACATGAAAATGTTCATTTACAATAAATTGTGTATTGAGTAGCAATTTAATGCTTTTATTTTTACATTATATAATTAATTTAAAAGAAACAAGTCATTTATTTATTATTTTTTAAATAAATACAGTAGATACTCAAGAATCTTTGGATGCCTAAAATTGCACCTTGTTTCAGATGTAAACAATGAAACCCACATTTATAATGTTATTGTCAAAAATTTAAATTTTTTAGTTCACCATGCATCATACATTCTACTATGTAATTCTGGTTAGTGTAATTGAGCTTGTGAATTCTCAAAAGGGAAGTACAGTAGACTCCCTGAAATCCACACATAATTTTCAGATGTAATCAATGAAACATTCAGTTCAGATATAGAGAAAAAAATTGACTTTCTTAGCTCTATATCAATTTCATATATCTTTTATTTTTTTTAATATTACTGAATTCATGTTTTTTTTTTTTTTTTTTTTTTTTTTTTTCCATGAAGGAAGAATAAATTTTCTGAAAAATTCAAGATATTGCTGATATCACTGATAATCACAATTTTCTTAGCAAATATACTTATAAATATACTATTATAACACAATTATTATTACACACACATTATTATTAACACTATTATTATTATACACAATCTAACTGATTGGTAAAGTAATCATACGAATTGAATATTACCAACTGAGCAAAAAATTGACCAGGCTGGGAATCGAACCCAGATACTTGGCTTACAAGGCCAATACTTTTACCTGAGGTTATCTGAACAAAAAATCTCAGCTGGCTACTGCCCAGGTAGCTTAACAGGTAAAAGCATTGGCCTTTTAAGCCAAGTATCTGGGTTCGATTCCCAGCCTGGTCAATTTTTCACTCAGTTGGAAATATTCAATTCATATACTTATAAATAATCAAGCTTTTTCAGATATTAAGTCTGTCTAAACCAGAAATAAAACTCCTTATTTTATGATTTCGATTTGAATTACTAATGTACCTTTATAAGGCAAGTTTCATGAATAATTTAGAAAAAATACAATTCGTTTTTAAAGTGAATATTTAATCATACATTACTGATTATTAACTTGACCTTTTAATATTTTAATCATATTAAAAATTATCTAAATTTTTATTATTTTAGTTTATTACTTATTTAAATATTTTATTATATTGTAGGCAATCATTATAGTTTTAATTGCATTATTAATTTACATTCATATTCTTGTTTAAAAATATAAACAAAGCAATGACCAGAAATCCACAAAATTCTAAAATCTACAAAATCTTTGGTCCCAAGCTGTGCGGGTTTGAGGGAGTCTTGCAGTATAAATTTATATCTGAAAAAATTCAAATAGAAATGATAATCATAATTTTTTTACCAAACACATTTATCTATTAATCTTTTAACAGCTTTTAGGATCAATAAAATGGCTAAACATGAAATAAATTTTGTTACACATTTTGAGATTCGGATATTAATTATTAGTGCACCTGTACGAGGCAAGTTTCACTGAATAATAATAATAATAATAGCCCTGTATTCTTATGCTTTATTAATTATTTACTTCAAATAAACTTTAAAAAAATCCTTAATGTTTATTAGTTTAATTTATTAATGGCTAATTTTCATTAATTATTTTATCTTATTGTAATCATTCATTATAATTGCAAATGCATTATTACATTCAAATTACTGCTTAAAAAATGGGTAAACAAAATACTAATAGATTATCCCATTAATAAATTATACCAATTGCTAAACTATACAACTGACAAAAATTTTATTTTAAATAACAACAGTACGACATTAATAAATACAAATAAAAATTGAAATTAAAAATTACCTGATGATGTAAAAAACACTCGTGTCATGTTTAACTATGTCAAATGAATGTACCATTTACAATCATCCATTATTGGCATTTAAACTTATAGTTTGGCAAATGTTTTTTGATAGATGGGTTAATCAAGTAAAATCAAAAAATGTATAAAAAAAAAAAAAAAAAAAAAAAAAAAAAAAAAAAAAAACAGTTATTAGAAATCTACAAAATTCTAAATTTTGAACAACCTCTGGTAACAAGCTGCATAGATTTAAGAATTTCTATCATACATTAAAAACCATTATATATATATATATATGTATACAAAATTCATATGTAAACAAGGATAAAGTTCATGAATTTTGTTTACCTAGCTGATGTATGTGTTGGCAACAAATCTCACTTTCTTAAGCCGAATTCAGTGAACCTTTCTTAAAAATATCAAGGACCCTGTAGTGAATAAGTATCATAATTTTTTTTTTAATTCATCAATAATGATTCAACTATAAACAAAACATAAAAAATAGATAAAGTAATAGTATTATCGATAAATAATGTCCATTGTAAAATGGAAAGCATCAACTTTACAGCTGAACACAGATAATTCAAGAAATCGACATTAGGAAAGTAAAGTAAGAAATTTTGTAACTGGTTCCAATTGATTGTACATATTTTTTGCTATTTTATATGGATGAAGATTCTTTGCTAAATACTAAATGTTATTTTTAACACAATCCATTTCATTGCGGAAGTTATACTAATTGAATATTTCCCATTGAGTGAAAAAATGGCCAGTTCAGGAATCAAACCATGCTGAATGCAGGATTAAATCCTTTTTTGTGAAATCTGTTCTAAAGGATTTTCCAGACATTGTCATCTAGAAAGACATTTTTTGATTTAGACAATACCAAAAATGTTTTGTTTGTGAAATATGCTCTAAAGAACTTTCTCAGAATAGTTATCTAATCATTCATAATCATACAGTAACAGAAAACTCTTTATGAATTGAATAGTTCAAATTGAGCAAAAAATTGCACAGGTGTGAAATTGAACCTAGATTCTTCACTTATCGCCAATGCTTTACAGTTTAATCTAATTGGACCGACTATCGACAAGTATATTTTGCTTAGATAACTTTTTTGGTAATAACATCTGATTAGTCATTTAGAGAGCTCAACAGAATAAAGCACAGGTAAAGGAACTCCATATAAATTATCGGTATATATAGATCAACTATTATTTCTAACATAATCTAACTGATTGGCAAAGCTATCATACAAATTAAATACTTCCACTGATTTAAAAAAAAATACCCAGTCCAAAAATTGAACCAATTTTCTTGGCTCCAAATGCTTTATTCTTTAAGCTAACTGGGCCAATATCTAGTGAGCATATTTCATTTAGATAAGGCATTGGCCCTGTAACTCTAATAGACGACCTTACTATTTTTCAAATAAAATTATCTTAGAATGTCAATAAAATGAAATTTGGTATTTTTTTGGTATATGGCCACAATTGTTGCCAAGCATAATAGTTGCCATAAAATGAAAACCATGTGTATTGAAACATTTGAAAAATAAAAGAAAGAGCATTGTTGATAGTAAAATGAGCATTTAAAAAATAATAACATTTGAAAATTATAGACTTTTATGAGCAATATTATTACCACAAATATATACTTAAAATAAGTGAAAAAAAAACTATTATACAGTAAAGTAATATAATAAAACTCATATTAAACTGCTGGCATAAAATTGCAGATACCTGCTAGCAGAGTTTCTCCTCAGAACGTTTCCTTTAGTTTAAAAAATAATGCCCCTATTGACCCTCATCCAAAAACTAGTGCCCCTCTTGCCGCTCATTAGAAAAAACAGCGCTCTTCTTTCCCCTCATTTGAAAAAATGCCCTCACTGTTGTTGCGTCCGTACTTAATGTACACCTGCTAGTTGTCTTCTCATTTATATACTTAAGGATGTATTTGAAAATATGATTTTCTATCTTCAACAGCTTGAAATTTTCCTATACATTTTCAGACACATTTTTAAAAGCAGAAGCATGAAACTTGCTGGGGTGATTTTTGAAGTGATGCATAAGATGCAGTGTGATATAATTTTTCACTGAATTCATTGGAATTTGATTAATAAAACGTGGAAAAAACACAAATTTTGTTAAATGACCACCGACAAAAGGCTAATTTTGTCAAATGACTGCAGAAAGAATGCTATTTTTCAATAAGCGTTGAAGAAATGCAAATTTTATGAAAGTATAGAGACAAAAAGAGCAAATTTCATCAAAATGCCTTGGAAAAATTCAAATTTTATCAAAGGGCTGAGAAAGAAATGTTTTTTTTTTCGCAATCTTTTGACAAAATTTGTCGTTCTTAGCGATTTTTTGACGAAGTTTCCTTTTTTTGCATCTCTTTGTGAAATTCATGTTTTATTATTGTGATCCCTGAATGAAATTCATATCTTTTGACTATTGTCTGTCTGAAATGGTGTATTTCGAGCAATCCTAATTGACGAAATTTGCACTTTTATTTTATTTATTTTTCAATAATTTACTTTTTTTTTTTGCAACCATTTGTCAAAATTCGTGATATATTTTATGTCCAAATTGTCAGATTTTTGACTGATTTTATTAATTTTCAAAAATGTATATCTATTTCTTCATTTTGGGAAAAATCTGATAGAATCACAGAGGTAATTCAAAGGGGAAAAAATGAAATACAGGGCAAATGTTGAAAGGTTACAACAGAAGTGAGAGAAAGGGGAGAAGCAATTCCATTTCCGGCACAAAGTTATGTGCTCTCTTTTTTTCATGCTCCATTTTGAAATTTGCATTTTTTCACAATCGTTTACGACCATGCCAATTGCACATGTTTCCTCCCTTGAACCCTCCTTCTATTACCACCCTGCATCCCTTTAAAGGGTATGATAAAAAGAACTTGGCCCCTGCTGTTTTTCAACAGCTGTTTGCTGCACACCGCTCTAATTTTAATAACTATACCGACATCTACACAGATGGCTCCAAGATTGGAAACACTGTTGGTTGCGGGGTATTCTGCGAAAATACTTCACTAAGTTATCGTCTTCACTCCTCTATCTCTGTTTTTTCAGCTGAACTGATTGCAATAGAAAGAGCCATGTTCCACATCTCTAATCATCATAGTTCATCATTCATCATTTACACTGACTCAAATAGCTCTATTGACGCAATTAAATCATTAAAAAAACATTACTATGTCATGTCCATCTTAGACTTTTATAATAAATTGACAAGACGTGGTTACAGTATTTTATTTTGCTGGGTACCTGGACACATGGGTATTCCTGGCAACGATAAGGCCGATGAGGCAGCCAAACGTGCTCTTCTTCCATTACGAGTAAAAATTCCATTCTCAGACATAAAACTACACATTAACTATTTTATTCATGATAAATGGCAAAAAAGTTGGGATATAGAACACAATAATAAATTACATCATATTAAACCTACTATCAAGACCTGGTTATCGACATATCCTAGAAAGTCTGATGTTATATTGACTCGTCTGAGAATTGAACACTCGAGGATCACACATAAACATCTATTACTAAGGGAGGATGCACCCATGTGTCCACATTGTCATTTTGATCAACTTACCATATACCATATCTTAACTGACTGTCCGGGCCTCCGGCACCTTTATAGAACTTATTTTAATTCATCATCACCACTTTTGACAAACCTCATTGGGGAAACACCTCATGGGGCACTCTTTACCTTTCTTAAACATGCCGAATTTTACTTTGAAATATAATTTTTTAATTTCTATGACTTTGAAACCCTGAACAACATCTGGATGGGACTCCATTCAGAGTGCATTTTCTATTTGCCTACTTTTACATCCATATCTAATGTTTTAGCTATTTAAATTCTACTTTTATATATTTGCTTGAGTGTATCTGGATGAGAAACCCCCATCCAGATATTTTGGTGCTTTTTCTTCTTTACTTTTGCATTTTTGTCTTTGGTTTGGCGCAGCATGTCCCACAAGGGATTTTGCGCCATTAAAACTTATACAACCAACCAACCATCACGATCGTTTAACAAAACTCTCCTTTCTCTTTGCGATTTTTTGATGAAATTTACTTTTTTTTTCACGATTTTGTAACAAAATTTGTCGTTTTTTCATGAGCTTTTTACAAAATTTGCCTTTTTTTGCAATCTTTTAACAAAATTTGCCGTTTTTCGCTATTTTTTAACAAAAATTTGCTGTTTTTTCGCGATTTATTAACAAAATTTTGCCTTTTTTGCGATTTATTAACAAAATTTGCCCCCCCTCTTTTTTTCAACTTTTTGATCTAATTTTTGGATTTTTACCCCATTTTTTTAGTAAAATTTCCATTTTTCAATGAATTTTTTAAACCACGTCTCTTATTCAACTGCTCAAAGATTTTTGCACAACTGCTTGACAAATTTCCCTCTCAATCAAATAAAAACTTTTTCCTGAGACAAATGAACAAATTTTGTGATTTTTTTTCCCTCTTGCAACTAGAAAAAGAACTGAATGAAACGGCTGCTTCAAAAGAGGAAAGAAGATTTTAGATTCAACTCTAAAAAAATGCCCTTAAGAATCAAAAAAGTGCCTGAAGAATCTAGAAAATGTGCCTTTCCGCAACAATAGATCCCTGTCCCTTTTTAAACCTGGGGGATACTCTGTTTCTAGCATTACAGTAAACATTTCATTTTTTGAATGAAGGTGTTGCCACATGAACTCTATGAGATACGACTCTAAATGACGACGAACATTCACCAAGTGCATAGCATCCAGTTGTAAACTTACAGCAGTGCAATACACGAACATATTTGTAAAACAAAAAATAAAGTTGGTGTATAAGTATTGGCACAATTGTACCTTAGATGGATTGGATAATATTATGTAAGTACAATTATTTCTTTTGCCTTATTTTCAAGTTTCAAATAACATAAAATAATAAACTAATAAATTACAAATAAATAAAATTATCTATTCCAAATAAAACACATTAATAATATTTTAAATTACTATCAGCAGAATGAAAGTTGTAAAAGATGATAATTCATGCAGTATTTGTATAATTTTAATTATACATTAACCAAAGAAACTATATTAGCAGTAACATATTTTAGTAAAGAAAGTGACATTAATAAACTGATGCTTTACAAGTTACCTAAAATTAGAAAAAGGACGAGACAAAAGACGCCAATGCAAGAATGAATTGTGGAATTTTATATCATGATTCTTTGAGAAGGATTCATTGACTCATTCGAAAAGGAATGATTGAAATTTTTCATTGAAACCATCCAGATGACTTAATTTTTTATTAATAAAAAATTGGAATGTTAGTACCTACTGGAATGTTAGTATGATTCGCACTCTTTTAAATCTCTGGTTGTGATATTGGCCATCAGACAGCTATTAACCGAAACAAGCTTTATCAAAGAATCTAAGCTAATTGTCGTGAGTTATTCAAAAAAACTAGTATCAAATTTTATATCCCTGAAAATATTTAAACGTCAGATTCGCGAATTTTGACTATTGCTTTCTACTACTTTTTATAAATAAGTATTTTTTTTTTAAATGAAATTATTTATGGATTAATTTATTATTCACGAATGATTTCTTCTATCGTGATTCATTCATTATATAGGCGTCTGTTCTTTAGTAATTGATGTGCTCAGTTACAATAACTTATTTTTAAAATCACTTTACTGATCCACCTTTTTTATTAAAATAATTTAACGGTAAAATATGTCATTTTAGTCATACTTCTATTGAAAGTTTTACACCTTGTGATTTGATCGTATGGTGACATAAAATTGTATGTGTCACAACATTCATTTTTGCTAACATTTAAAATCATTTAAAATACTCTGCACACAAATAAACTGAATGTTTCGCTAGTTGAATAGCAACTATCAGGTAAGTAACTAAAATACACTAAATGTAAAATGCACTATAAAAACTATGTTTTGAGTTATTACTTAAACTTTTTAAATTATTATTATGCTAGTGAACATATTTTTCTTATATTGTATAAGAAATATTTTAAAATCAAAGAGAAATTTTGAAGAAAGATTTTACAGTCATATACTGTGTATTTCTCAGAGAAATACTATTAATTCAAATGATGGTAACTCACCCAATATAATATAGTCCTTATGTATCATCCATATGGTGTCAAATCTAATTATACTTATTAAAATAACCCTTAATGTGTAACAATTTTCAAACATAGCACACCTTATAAGAACTATATTGTAATGATAATAATATGTAATATCGTTTATTTATGGGTTATTTTTTAACTATTCATTTTTATTTTTGTTATTTATTATATTTTATATATTAATTTGCTTTTTATTATTTACTATTTTTAACTATTTTTTTTAAATATTTAATGATGTTAAATTACTGTTTTGAATGTAATTGGCAATAATAAACAAGTTTGATAACCCTTTTTGTCAATTCATCTCCTTTCCTGTATAATGTAATGTATTGTTTCTTCTGATTAATAAGGAATTTCTACAAATAAACTTTACACCAACAAATTCTTTACTTTGAGATATTTTAAGATGAGAATAAATTTAAATTTTCCTTTACTTTGTGAAATTTTTAATTTGATAGTTTGTCGTGCTAGTTGAAACAAATTAGTAATATGTATTACACTGTTTTAAAGAAAGTATTGTAAAATAAAAGAGAAGTTTTGAAAAAAGTGAAAGAGAAATTTTAAAGACTGCTTATTTAACTGGTAGGAACTCGAGTAAAAATATATAATAATACAATATATTTGAATGGTGGCATCTCAGGAAGATTTAAAAATATTAATGTTTCTTTTTGATTTAGCATGGAAGTTTTTAAATGCACCAAAAGTATAGTGTCTGGAAAGGGCGATCAGTTTCAGAAATTATAAATATTGGTATAAAAAATGGTTGGTCTTAAAATCTTGGACAAACTGATAATGTAGTTTGCACAAATATCCTTTGTAAAAGAAACAGTATCTGAATTCACTTATTCTATCAGAAATACAATATTTTATATTAAATATACAGGATGTATCACTACAGTATGAAATCAGATTACTGTCCAAAGCCCTAAAATAATGAAAAAAGTTTAACCACTTCAACGGCTGCCCCGAGATAAATCGGGGGTTAAAGCACTGTTTCCCCATGCCCCTCGCCGGTTAAGTGGTTAATAAGGTTTGCTTCACATTAATTTATCTTGCTTGAAGTATAATGATCGTATTGGAAGTAAGTGAGTTTTTGTTTCAGACACAGTATAAGTGCTACCATTCTGAATGAAGGTATGTCTAACTGAGTGTTATTTAGATATTAATTGTGGAAATTTGCAATACTTCTCGCCATGTCTAGGGCTTAAAATACATGAAATATTTATTTTTATAACAAATCATCAAAATCAATTTTAATTTTTATTTAAATATTGATGTACTCATATTGTACATTCTCATTATCTCAATGTAATGCAATTTCACACATTCTAATTAATGCTAGAATTAAAACAAGGAAAAAGAAAAAGGTTTTTTTTCTTTCTTTTGTCAAGAACTGCCTCTTCTTCATCTTGAAGTCCTATTTGGTTCTGGGGGAAGGGCAAAGGATTGTTTATTTTTGCTACAAATCAAGATAACATTTATAGCAGAAAAATTTAAAAATTAAACTTTGTATATTAGAATAAAAATGAGATAGAGATTTTTTTCCTTTTATTTTCTGGAGCATGGTGGAAGGGTTCTTTTGTTTTCTTTAGTGGAAAATTGTCAAAACATGAGAATCATTAATTTGGCTAAAAAATGTGGAATCATTTTTTAAAATATCCAATACAGTGCATGTTTCTGATTTCAAATTTGTCAAAAAAGACAGATTTTAAATTTGGATTTTTAAAATTTAATAGTCGAATAATAGTCCTCATTAGATACAAATTGCTAATAATTAAAACCGTGAATACATGAGAAATAATCTTAAAAGTTAAGTTTAAAAATATTATTATAATTTCATCTTATAAATCTTCTTTTTTGATTTTTTTTCTATTATTTAAATATTTATTATTTTATAAATTTTCTTAACAAAACAATAAACCTGAGTAAAAATTCCACAAGATTCTTTATTGAAAATTAAATTTCATTTAACAATACATTATCAGATGTAAAATTATTTTCTAAAAAAACAACATCAGATCATCAATGAACCTTTTAATTTTTTTAGTTATTAGAGTCAAGAATATATTTTTCAGGGTTGCAAAAAAGCCGGCTAAAATTAAAAAAAGCCAGGCCAGTTGGCTTTTATTGATTTTAGCCGGCTTTTTTTGGCCATAATTGGCTTTTATACAGTGAAGCCTTTTAATTATAAGCTACACATTTTTAAGTGTCTTTTAATTAATTTTAACGATGTTTAATTTTCTTTGAGTCTAATAAATTTATTTATTAAAATAAAAATGGGATTTTAATTATGATTCATTATGAGAAATTGGGTTATAACCCAATTTTTCAATAGTGAATACATTAATACTAGAATAACACATTGATGAGATTGCTAGTGGTTTGTAATCAGAATTGCAAATATGTCAGCTAAATTATAAAATGGCCATACCAAGTGCTTTTTCTGATTTACATTGACCTTTAATCCTACCCTTGTTTATCCATTTTTACTGCTTTATAAAATTAAAGAGGACTAAGGTTACTTAGTTACATGTTTTATTACTTAACTAATTTTAAGAGTTATTAAAATGTCATGTTTTATTCCCTATAAACATTTAAAATCATACATATAAAAAAACACCATTTCTCACTATTGAAAATAGTATTTCGAATTTCAAATTATGCATATTACATAATATATTTCACAATTTATTTCAGTATTCACAATTAGCATATGCATGAATATATTCATTCATGCAAGTGGGCATATATGCACTTTTAAATAACAAAGAGCTATTCAAAATTTTAATTCAACAAATTTTATTAGAATTTTTTTTTTTTTCTAATTTTATGTACAGTCAAAGATCAACAAGTTGGTCTACAAGTTGGGGCCAAAGGTTGTGCGGATTATGGAATATCGTGTATTATAGAGTATTATAGAATATACATCATTTTATTATTCCTAGACAGCATTTTAATTCTATAATCAGTATAATATGAAAAGATAAATATGAAATCTAATAATTAATCCAACATGCTATTTCAATGCATGCCTTTTTAAAGTTATTTCATTTAAAAAATTGATACATATCTGCATTTAAATAAAAAAAATTGCATATGTTCCATAATACAGTTTGTTTTTTACTGTTAATAAAATAAGAGTTATATTTTAAAAAGTAGATGTTTTATAATGAATTTTTTCAAATTTTTTTTGTAAAAAAATTTTCAAATTTATATATACATATTTTAACTTTTTATTTCAATGTTTACATTTGTAAAGTAACTCGAATTATAGAAAATTGCGGATTATGGGTGAGTGGATTATCGATCCTTGACTGTAATTATGTATTAAACTTTCCTCAAATACAGAATTCTTCCTAATTTTTCTTTCAGCATTGTTCATTTTATGACTTAATCTCTATATATTGACCTGTAAGAATGTTTCCATGAATGCTTTGATGTGTTTCATTTTGTCATAATTCCATTAAATATAATTCTTAAGAATGTGTAATGTAAGTAGAACTATGAAATATACAAGTTTAAAACACATTTTTTGAGTATTTTTTTTTCCAAGATTTTATTTTTCAGACATAATGCTTTCACAGTTGACTTCTAGCGGTTATAAAGACTTACTTATTTGAAAAATTAAATAGAAATTTAAAACTTTTTTTGTAGTAAATAATTAAAAATGTATAAAAGATAAATCAGTCCAAATTTAATATGGATTCGATACAAATTAACACTTTAGAAATAAAAGCCGGCTTTTATTAAGTGGATAAAACCAAAAAAAGCCGTCCGGCTTTTTTTGGCCCGGCTAAAAGCCGGCAACCCTGATATTTTTACTCTAAAATATTTTTTGTTTGAAAAGTTCATAAAAATAAATTTCTAGTTAGCCTCCGATGCTATTTCTTTCAGACAAGCTAAAAAATGTCGTGTCGTGAGCCCTGAAATTTCTACTCAACCGATTTTGATAATTATCTTTTTAAATGAAATCTATTTATTTGTAGTTGTGCCCATTTTAGCTATTTTTTAATTTATTTTCATTTTTATATTTTAATTTTAAATGCTTTTTACGATATTTCTTAAATTTGGTGGCAGCTCAGTTTATAGCTTTTTTCTCGATAATAAAAATTTATTTTCCGTTATCACTTTTCACGAGTCAGAAGCTTTATTTCATCAGTGAACATGTCCTTGCATTTAAAAGAAAAAAGTCAATTGTTTCGTAAAATTTAACCACAATAAAATGATTGCATATAATTATGCACTAAATGAGGTAAAAAAAAATATATTTTCTGCGAAATAATAATAATAATGTAAATAAAATAACAGAAAATAATTTATGATAAAAATTAATGTCTAAAGAAAAATTTCAAATGAGGAAAATGATGTCATTCAGCAACCAGATAAATGGGAATTACAATATTATTACGGATGCCTTTTTCATATTACTAATAACAGTAACTTTTTAAAAACATTTGAAGAGAAAATGACATCACTATTTAAAACATCGCATTTTTACTCATAACGATATTACATTTCAATATTTCTTTTCAATATGGACACTGAGATTAAAATTTTGCTTTCAGATGACTTCAGTTAGTGAAAATAATGTCATAGTAAAAATGAAATTAGTTTTTTTTTAATAAAACTATTTTTCTGTGAGTGCATATAAAATAAAATTTCTGGATTTCCCCGGCACTCAGATTACAATTTTAACTGAAGATGTGCGAATATTTGCATGCAAAATTGTAACTGGCAAACTTGACATTAAGTTTGGAAATATATTTATTATATATTGGTTTAATAATGTAATTCCTTTTGCTTTTTTAAAAAAACCAAATTGATCAGGTCTTTTAAACATTTCATTCGAAATGTCTCAATGTCCGAATTCGAAGGAATTCCACTCATTTTATTGTTAAAATGCATTTCCCTTTTCTCAGAGTCTATAAAAAAGCGTTTAAACTAAAGAAAAAATCAGTTTTTGATGAATCTAGTCAATGAAGAAGTAGCACGTCAAATTGTATCTCTTTATTATTCCACAATTCCAATGACTCAGAGAGAAATTGCTAATCAATTGAGTATTTCACGCCGTTCTGTTTGGTATTATATTGATAAACACAAGAAAAATGAAGTTAGTTCATTGCATTCTAAACGGGGTCGCATTTCTAAAAAACCCTATCATTTTTTTTTTCTTTTTTTCTAATTGGAGGCGAAATTGAATTCTGCAATGGTAGAATCTACATTCAACTTGTTTCCTTTTCCCTTTGGACTATCATATTTATCTATCTTTAAAATGCCCAGAAAATATCGCTTGAAGAATCTAACCTTCTTTTTTTCTTCCTACATTGGCAGATATGCTGTTTTTTTAGTTTCTTCTATGAATAAATATACAGTATAACATCTTTAGTTCGGACATCTATAATCCAGAAACTTCTGTAATTGGACACTTCGGTACGTTTATTCATTTTTATTTAGGATTTGAGATAATAGAAGGCGCCATAGGTCTTATCTAAAGGAATTTCACAAAATGGTTAAGAAAATGAAAAATTACATAGTAACACAACTTTTTTTTTCAGTATTAAAACTGTAAGAGCTCTCTAAATTACATTTGTAATTAATATAGATGTTTTATAGTTACAAAGTTTTAAAAATTTATGATTGACATGAATTGAATCATGATTCATGATTTCAATTATTTTTCTTTTAACAAAGATAAGATGACGCTAAAATATCACAAAATCAGATTTTTTTTTTGTTATTTCTTTTAAGTATTTAACTTATGACTTACTTTGATATTTAAAGTTGCTATATATTTTATTTTTTTACATTATATATCACATTTTTAAATATGGTACTGTAATTATAAGATTGATTTTTAAATTATAATTGTAAGTTTTAAATTTCTCACTGTATTTTTTTTTTTTTTTTTTAGAATTTAATTTTTTAATATTTTTCATGATGAGTGTATTATTCTTGTGATATGCATTATTTATTAAGTATTCATTAAGCAAAATTTGCTATTTTTAAAAAAATCGTACGTTTGTTATTTTTAAAATTTATGATAGACAGCGACATTGCATAGAATTAATGTAACATTGCATAAATATATATAATTAAAAAAAAATCATTTTTGAGCATTTTGAATTGATTTTTCTCAATGTTTTCAATTATCCAGTTCCTTGCTATTTTGTATTGAAATATTAATAATTATTATCATTAATCTTCATGCATCTTAGCTACACAACTTCTGTAATCTGAAATTTTCTATAATTCGGACTCACTGTAATCGCGACGATTCCGGATTAAAGAAGTTATACTGTATAGAATATCAGTATAAAGTTTGAGAATTATCTATGAATATAACTTCTACAGTGCCCAGTAGCAGAAACTGTCCAACACGGCAGCAGGTGCTACAGATTATTTTAAACGTTGCAGATTAATCCACTAGCTTAAAAAGAAAAGCTGGGCTTAAAGAAAAAAAAAACTGAAATTTACAAAGGCAAATTTTTCTTATTTTATGAGGTACTGTTAATTTAGTAAGTTCAGTCCAGCACTGTTGGATTGTAGATAAATTTTAGTATGCTGCATACTGACACAGAAAATTCTGCTTCTGGGCTTCAGTGGACTCACTCTGTTCTGAATACTAACGGGACTGACCAAAAATGTTCAAATTAAGGAGGTGTTCATTATAAAAAGAGATTGAGAAATGCATTACTACTTTTATTATGTATTAAGTTTAGAGACAGTATAGAACACAGTATAACTTCTGCAATCCAGACATTTTGGTGTATCTATTCATTTTTATTTTCAATTAAAGACAACAGATGGTGCCATTGCACAAATATGAATGAATTTCAAAAAAAATATTAAGAAAAATGAAAAGGCTTACTAATATACTGCATTTTTTTTTCAATTTTAAAACTGTTAGAAATTTGCAAATTACATATGTAATTAGTATAGGTCTATTTTTAAATATTAAGTTATAAAAATTCAGGATTAATGGCAATTTTAGGATTTTCCTTTCGCCAAGAATAAGAAGATGGTGCAAAATCAGATTTTTTTCATTATTATCTCTTTTAAGTACTTAACTTTTGACTTACTTTGCATTTGTATGTGCTATATATTTAATTTCTTATAGTATAAGCCTTATATGTCACAGTTTTAAATATGTTAATGTAATAATAAAGTTATTTTTTAAATTAATTGCAAGTCTTAAATTTCTCATTATATATATTTTTTTTATTTAACTTTTTTTGGTACTATTTGGTTATCCCACCTACTAAATTACTGTCGCCAAATTCTAAGATTAAATGCCACTAATGGGGATAGCATATGTCACATTTACTTGACATTAAACATGATACACATATTTGTTATGTCATCAGGTGATTTTTAATTTGAATTTTATTTTGTATTTTCATTAATGTTCTACTAAAATAATTGTTCTTTCATTATTTAAAAAAAATGTCAATTTGTATAATTTGGCTAATAGTTTGGTGATTTGTGTAATTTGGCAAAATTGGTCGACGGGATAACCAAGTAGTGCCCTTTTTTTAAAATATTTTTCATGATATGCTTTTAATTTTTTGTGATTTGCATTACTTATTCAGTATTTACAAATCAGATCGTAATTTTTAAAAATCATACAATTATTGTCTTCTTATAATTTACAAGAGAGGGTTACACTACATGAAAAAAAAAATTAATTATATTAAAACATGTATTTTAGAGCATTTTGAATTTTTTTTTTCTCGATGTTTTTCAATTATTAGGGCTCTTGCATTTTTGTATTGCTTTAATAATAAGAGATTTTTTTATTATTATTTATCTACATGCATTTCTTTTAAACTTCTGTAATCCAAAAATTTTTATGATTCGTATATGCTATAGTAGCGATGATTCTGGATTAAAGAAGTTATTTTGTATCAATTTATAGAAGCTTTTTTTACTTTTTCAATTTTACTTGCTGTTTTATTATTATAAGAATAATTTCATTTTTGGAAAAAGTTTCGAATTTAGTTAAGAAAATATTTTTTTCGACTATTGGTATGGTCAATTATTTACTTGTCTCTAATTTCAAGAGATGTTCCATAAATAAGATAATTTCATAAGTATGACGTAATTGTCAATCACTAAAAAAAATAATTCGGAGATAAAAGTTTTAAAATATCACATTAAATCATTTTATACCAACCTTTTTTTTTTTTCTTAAAAAAAAATACACATTCTTTTTGTTTTTCTGTGTTTGTACTAATTGAAAAAATAAATAAAGCAATTATTATTTCTTTTCAATATGGAATACAACCAACTATGCCAAAAAAATCACACAAAAGAAATTAACATAAGTTGGAAATTTAGTCATTAAAGAAGGCAGAAATTATAATTTTATATTTGATTAATATGTACTTGCTAAAACTACATAGCACTTTCATTAAACAAAAGCAATGCTATATTAAAATAATTTCTTCTGAGTTTACTTACATATTTGTGTTTTAAATAACTTAATTCTATATCACATAAAAACTAGTTTTTGATGGCTAAAACCCAACTCTGCTGGTTACTGAGATGGGGATGCTGAATTTAGATTTGACAGCTAGTGCATTGACCTACTAAATTCAATCCTACCTTTACTCTACCATCTTTATTATTATTATTATTAAAACATTTCACATTACATACTTTTACACACCATATTTACTCGTGTATAACACTCATTTTTTTTTTCAGAAAAATAGGGCAAATTCCTAGGTACACATTATATATGGAATAATCTTTTGCTGCTGCATGTATTCAAATATACATATGAATCAAAAAATGTATTCAAAGAAGACATTAAAACTCAGAAAATCTTATTTAATTGAAGTATTACTGCATCTTTATTTCACTCCTTGCACTTTTTTATGCAATAGAACTAGTAACATTATTTAAACGCTAATTAGCAATTCTCATTTTCGTCACTCACCCTCACGTCCGTCATTCACTCCCTACTTGGACACTAAAAATGTATTTTCGCCTAGTTTTCTGGTCTGATTAAATGTTTGTTTCAACTTTCTTTACTGAAATTCATTTGGTCATTCATTTACTTGCATATCAAATTTACAGTGTGTGTTATATATGAGATTTAAAAAAAACGTCATTTTTTCTTTAAAGTAGGGGATGCGCAGTATACGAGTAAATACAGTATATACACAAAAGGACAAAAGCTGTATTTTATTCTGTTTTTGCATTGTGTATGGTCATGCAATATATTGTCATGAGGAAAAAAGTGAACATCTCCTACTAATTCTGCAAAAAATTATTGTGCTAGAAAGTTACTAGTACCCAATGTTTAGAAATAAAGTCAATTTTTAAATTATGGATATAAAATTTCTTTAGGAAGCCATTTACATATTAAAACGAACCCTAACTTTTTTTTTCAATAGCAGTAACCAATTCTAACAGTATAAATGAACTCTACACTTTTCAATTAACCTAAAGACAGATTTTCTGTACTCGATCGCTGACCTATAGAGCCCCCTTCTTGATGAAGGTATTTCAGACGCCACTCAAGCAGTCATTAAAGATTGCTAGATTACAGAATAATATAAGAAATCTCAAAATTTCCAGTCACTTCTACCATAGACAAGCCCTCTAACCATCATTTTGCCGTCTTTTAAGTATAATTTGAATACTACCAGGAGCAAAATTTGAAATTTTGGATTTCCATAAAACAGCACTTAATAAATCTAAATCCATCAAAAAATTGTAGATTGTAATTCATAATTTTTTCGAATATTAATTTCATAATTCATATAAAATTATAAAAATTGCAAATTCAACGCATTTATATTTGAGTATTTTAGTTTTATTGCTACAAAAAAAATTAGCATATACAGAGTATAATTTAAAGAGATGATACTAAAAATCCGAAAATATAATTTAACATTAAAAGCACTAAATTTTGAATGTTTATAATTCAAAAGCATTGGAAATTAGTTAAGGCATAGTTTGAACCGAAAATTTGAAGTATCTTGTTAAAATTGGGTATTGCCATTGAAAAAATGAAGTTTTGGTTCGTTTTAATGTGCTGATGGCCCTTTAAGAAAATTTTATGTACATTATTTAAACGTAGACTTTATTTCCGATTTTTCAGTACCACCACATTTTTTCTATTATAATTTGTTAAGGAGTTAGTGGGGGGGGGGGTCATTGCTTTTTTATCCATGACTGTACATGAAGTGGAAAGACTTCCGGGTGATGTTCAGCCCTCATAGTTCAACAACTCTTGAATCCCTTTGTCAAATTTCTCCTCGGTAATCACACTTTCTTATTTTATTGATCTCTTCTGGTTCTGCTTCTTCTTCACTAATATCATCTTCCTCTTCAACAGTATTGTTAGAAACCGGAATGCTTTCGTTGCCTATGATGGATTCTCCAGATTTAATTTCAGTATGAAGCTCCTAATCCCAAGTTGCTCCTTGACTGTTCATCCTCATATGGAAATCCAGCTTTGTAGAAACATCTTTGGATGGTGTAGAGGGTTACTTCATTCCAAGCTGTTGATATTCAATGCACAGCATCTATGACGTTGACCTTCTTCATTAGTTCAATTTCCGAATTTGAATCTTCCATCATCTGGGACATTTTATCTAGAAAATGTTACTGGTGGTGGAGAAGGCAGAAAATTGGACTCAGTAGCTTGAAAAGTCTTGATTACTCTGTGATGCAGTGATCTGGTTATAAAATTACAGTTCGGTGGTAGAAATTTCAACCTCTCGTTGCTGAGCTGAATGTTTGCGTGCGTGTGGTCTGGCATTATCCATAAAAAGATTTTTTCATCTTTCTCTTTTTATCATCTTTATAATGCCCTTCAACTATTGTGAAAAAATTGTGAATGTATCCAGGCTTTTTGATTTGATTTATAATGCAAAGGCAATGACATCTTTTGCACATTTTTGAAGCATCGCAGTTTTCCATCCACTAGGGGTTTAAGCTTCTCACCAATAAAAGTGGCACAGAACATAAAGTTAAATCCTTTTAATATTTTCCATTCCGCTTGTTCCTCGTTTCCTTCTGCTAGGATTTTATTTGGGAGAGCTCTGAAACGCAGGCTGGTTTCGTCGCATTGGAAATGTCCGCAGCATCAAAATCTTTTGTTATGTTTGGAAGATTTATTTTCTATTCTTTCATAGTGTCAATATTTTCATGTGCAGAGTCACCATTGATTATTTTTAATTAGATGTTATGCCAATTTTTGAAACGAGTCTACCATTCTTCTGATGTCTAGTATTCCATGATTTTCTCCCTTTTTTCGCAAAATCCAGAGCAATCTTCTTTTGCTGGGTTCCAGTGACAGGAAGATTCTTTGTTCTCATTAAAAAAATCCAGACGTGACTGTTTATTTTCTCATTTCCTGTTTTCTTTTAAAAAATTCTACTCTTTGAAGAAAGTTCATTTACTTCAGAAGAGGCCATAATTTCTTTCTTTTTCTTTCTAAAGGTGTTGGCTTAGCTTACTGAAATGATGAACTAAATTGCTAAATTTCTTTGGCTTGCTTATGATTTAAATTTTTGAACAGCTTCTTATTTTACCTAAAGTTTCATTTCTTTCTGTTTTTTCATTTTCCTACTTATTTGTGACACAACTGCAAAAGTGCTGTTCTTCTTTACCTACAATAATAGTGTAAATTTTTTTTTACCTTTGTTGAAGAAATGAGAAAAAAGCAATAATGCTGCCCAACCAGGTGTATGGAAAAGAAACCATAATCTTTTCAACTACTCCCTATAACATTTGTTGTCTCTTATCTTTAAGGAACGGGGGGTTCTGTTGCATAATCTTTGTGTTTTTATCTAAGCTCGGGAGAAGGGAATCATGTGACATGGTATTTATTTTTTTATAATACAGTAGACTCCCTTAAATCCGCACAGCTTGGGACCAGAGGTTGTGCAGATTATAGAATTTTGTAGATTTCTGGTCATTGCTTTGTTTACACTTTTTATACAGTAATTTGAGTGCAATTAATAGTGCAATCGGAACTATAATGAAGGCTTACAATATAATAAAATATTAAAATAAGTAATAAATTAAAATAATAAAAATTTAGGTAATTTTGAAAATGACTACAGTACTAATAGCAAAAGTGAAGTTAATAAGCAATAGTGTATGATTAAACATTCATTATAAAGATTAAATGTATTTTTCCAAAATTATTCTACAAAACATGCCTCTTAAAAGTACATTACTAATTCACATCAAAATCATAAAATAAGGATTTTTTTTAAGTTTAGCCAGGCTTAATAACCAAAATATCTTGATTAATGCATAAATATCTTTGGTAAAAAGATTCTGATTACCAGTGATATCGCAAAATCTTGAATTTTTTTCAAAAATGTTTATTCTTCCTTCATAAAAAAAACATGAATAGAGTATTATTAAGAAAATTACCAATTAAAAAATATATGGAATTGATACAAAACTAAAAAAAAATCAAATTTTGGCCCAATATTCAAACTGAAAGTTTCATTGTTTACATCCATAAAATATGTGCGGATTTTAGAGAGTTGTGGATTTCTGGTTTGCGGATTTGAGGGAGTCTACTGTATTTAACATTATATCTTTTTTATTTCTTTACATAAAAATTGTTTTTTTTTCATTTCATTTACTTGAATATCATATTTATTTTTTCAGAAATGGCAACAATTTTGCATCTGAATAGCTTTGTTTATTAAAGACATAAGAATGTCTTACTTAGATGTAGCACACTGCAAAGGTATACCTGTTTGAAAAATTTTCTTTTGATTTCTTTTTTTCTTTCCTTCTCTTTTGTCATAACAAATGTAACTGATAATTTTATCTGAATCATTTTATAAAAAAAAATGCAGCTTCAAAAAGTTCTCAATTCTACAGCTTAACAAGCACAAAACTTTCTGACATATTTAGAGGACATGACGGTGGAATGGTACTTCAGTTTTGAAGCAAATTTTTAAGCATAAGATATTAAAAGAACCTTATGCTATATTAAGAAATAGTTTCTTTATACATTTTAAAATAAACTTTATGTACAAAGTTGCAAAAAAAAGCTCAGATATTATTGTTAAAAAATAAAGTATAAGAAACCCAGTGAAACTCATTTTCCTTCATGCAAGGGGCAGAATGAGGCACAATGGATTTTTGGCATTTTATATATTATTTTTTGTTATTGTTTTTTATTTAAATAAATCTGTGTAATGTTTAAATGTGCTCACACAGTTTGTTTTCATAAATTCTTGGGATTTTTTTCCAAGTTGTTTTATTTTATTTATATATGTTTAAAAAAATCAACAGTGGATCTTACTGGATAAATATTATTATATGTATTTTAGAAAAAAAAGGAATTTTTCAAGTCGTCAGTTTCAACATATTTCGTGCAATGTTGAAAATGTTTAAGACTTTCGGTATATTAACCAGTTTTTTTTTAAACAATTGAGGTATGAGAGGGGAAATAATCATAATTTTCTTGCATAATTTGAGTTTTATGGTTTCATTTTATATGTAAGTGTCTATTCTTGAACGACTGAACTTTTAAAATAAAATTAATGCAACTGTGGTCCGAAACAAACAAAAATAAATAGATATTATTAGTTTGTTAAGAAATGAAAACTTTTAGTGAAGTGTAAGTATGTTTTTATCAAAACAATTTAAGTATGAGGTGGGGAGGGAAATCACAGTTTCTGCACATATCAGTTTTATGTTTTCGTATCATATGAAACTCTCCAAAAAATTTATTAAAACATTAACTTGATAAATGATTATAAGTAACAATGTGTACTCAAAATAAAGAAATAAAAAGCGTGTGCTCTTTGCCACTAGCCGTATATTAGGAAATGCGTACGCTAAATCCCACATGCTCTCATTGGCTGCCTGCTTCCTTGTCATGTGTTTGCCAAGCTCTGTAAATAGCTTCTAACTCAGAATATCATATATACAATTTAATAATTAAAAATATCTAAATTGAAACTTTTAAATCCAGTGACGAAGTGCAATGTCCGATGACAGCATCTACATATGTCAAAAATTTCAGAGGCCTAAGTTTTATAATTTCGATTCATTCGTCCATCAGGCAAACAGACAGACATCTTGACTGATCTAGATAAGCATCGAGATCATGAAACTTACGGATCTGAAATTTTTGCCATAAGTAGATGCTGTCACCACTTCGCAGCAGGATTTTTAAATTTGAATATAGAATTTATTTAAATTTAAAATATGCATATGGAATTTGTGGGTTAGAAGCTATTTACATTTACCAATTTGCAGCAATAAATCAGCCAGCCAATGAGAGCAGGCAATAAATATAGGCTGCCACAGGTTTCCTAGCTTAGGGCGATATCTGTCTGCCTTCCTGACCGTGGAAGCGCTGAAATTATAACACCTAAGCCTCTGAAATTTTTGTCATGTGTAGGTGTTGTCACCGGAAAATACACTTTGCAGCCGGATTTTTAATAACATATAAAAAATTCAAAGAGGGAGGGGATAAATTCTGAGGCTGCAACAGTTAGCCCCGTGGGAAAGGTGGCAATTTTCCAACTCTTTCAAACCACCTCTGCGAATTTTCTTTAGACAGCCGTTTCTTCACTCTTATATAATGCACTTACCGCTCCCATCTGCCTAATGTGCCTCACTTTTTCCAAACCCCTCCAAAATGAAAAAACATGCGCACAGTATAGATTATGAAACACGTTACATTTTGAATATGTTAATGCTTTCATCTATCTGCTGTAGTTTTATCATCTTTTAGGGGGGGACCTAATTAACAAGTACAAAAAATATGTGTACTGCATAGATTATGTTGCACCTTCCAATACATTTTAGATACTGTATATCTGCTATTTTCATTCATGTACTTTAATTTTCCCACTTTGTACAAAGAACAAAACATAACTAGCAAGAACGAAAAGTCATGAATAGTGCATCGATTATGATGCGCTTTCCAACCTTTTCTGAATACTGCCAAATTATCATTGGCATGCCCGGCATAGTCTGAATAGTGCAAAGTATAATTTTAATAAATATGAAGTAATATTACCAATCTATGTAAAGAATAAAGCATAACTAACAAGAATCATGTACACAGCATAGATTATGAAACATTTCTAGTACTTTCTGAACACTGTAACCTTGATCATTTCATCCATCCGAAATATGTACCACCGTGTGTAAAGAACAAGCATAATTAACAAGAACGAAAAATCATATGTACAGCATAGGTTATGAAATCCTTTTTAAGAAATACGGTATTGAATGTACATTACCTTCATATCTTATAGTAACATATCTTACTACAGAATTGTTTATAAAAAAAATTAAGTAAAATAGCAGTCATAAATATTAAAATATAAGGGAATCTATGTTTAAGTAGGGGGAAGGGAAGATCAAATGTGAATAGAAATCATGAATATGAATTCACTGCATTGGTCTTAAATTCTTTTGCTTTTTAATTTTTTATCATTAGTAGTCTGAAAAAAGTAGTTATATTAATACTAAAACCCTGAAACGCCTAAAAGCTTCTGACACAGCGCCTTTCTTACATCTCTAAGAATTCTAGATTTAGAATTTAAAAATAATGATACTAAAATTTAAGTGACGCTATGCTATTAATTAGTACATATATGTATTAAAATTTATTCGTTGATGCTTTATTATTTACCTCTCACATAAATTCGAAATATGAATCTTAAAAGATATATTAAAATTTAAGCGACGCCTTGATGTTGCTTAAAACGATTTGTTTGAAAATTCAATTTATTTATTCATTGGTTAAATACATTCATACATCTAAACAATTCTTTTCATTTTCCAATATACTGTTAAATATATCACTTACTGAATCTATATGATGAACCAAAATGTATTTGTTTGAATAAATTGAGTTACCTTTTAGGCCACGCTATCCAAAATCAAAAATAAATTTTATTTTATTTTATTTTATTTATTTATTTATTTATTTTTGCGTCGTTGTATCTATTTGCATTCATTTAACTTAGTTTGGATAACATAATATAAAAAACTATTTACAGAAATTTTACTTTTGATTTTGGATAGCTTAGCGCAAATGATAAAAAAAATTCATTCAGATAAATACATTTCAATTCATCATATAGATTCAGTGAAAGTGATATATTTAATATTATATTGGAAAATGAAAACTGTTTATGTGTATAAATGTATTTAGCTAATAAATAAATAGATTGAAATTTAAGATAAATCGCCTTAAGAAACATCAAGGTGTTACTTAAATTTTGATACCATACCTTTTAAGATTCATATCTTGAATTTATGAGAGATGTAAATGATAAAGCATCTATGAATAATTTTTAATATACATATATATATTAATTAATAGCTTTGAGTCACTTTAATTTACTTATTCTTATTTTTAAGGTACAAATTTAAATTTCTTAAAAATGTAAGATAAAGTGCTGCGTCAAATGCTTTTAACCCGTTCAGGGTTTTGTATTGATATAATATTATAATTTTAATTTTGTTACTAGATGTTTGCATGTTCCGGGCTATAGCACCGAGCCCGCTCTTTCCCATGGATCTGTTCTTCATTCTTATATGGCTCAGGATTTACTTTTTCTAAATCATTGTGTTTGTCCTAATCAATCCCTATTCTGACCTGGGTTCTACCCTAAGGGGTTTTTGAAGGATTTAGTAAGGCTTAGTCTAGTTTACCGTAATTTTGAGAAGAAGCGCTGTGGACCATACCAGTTTGAAATTTAAAAAATCAGTAGGGCGTACAGTGGGGCAGGAAGCCTCCAAAGTTGGCAAAAAATAAAATTTACTTTGAACATAAAAAGCACATAATGGATTCTTTTGTAGACTAAAAGTAGTAAAACTTCAAATTTTTACATAAACTATAGAGTAATTTATTAATTAATTTACGAGCCGTTTTCAATATTTTTTCTAGAAAAATGAGTAAAAAAACAAGAATTTAAGATAGTTTTATAATATACAAATTAAATATTTATAAATCATCCACAATATCGCATTTAAATTAAAAAAAATTAAACATAATTAATAATTTTAATGATTCTTAAACAAACCTTAAAATGAATATTAGCGACTCTTTTTGAAGGAATGAATCAACCTTTCTCAGGCAAAATGGACGCATTACTATAAAGACAGAAGAAGCAAAACGTTTCTGCGGTCTTAGTGCGAAAACACATTTTTCTTTTTCTGTCTTTCAAATCTTAAACTCATACATATCACGTACATACTAACAAAGATGTAGAACTAGAATCGTGTAACCGTTTTGCTCTTGATCTTTTTGATCGTCCAGAACAAATTCTGACGGAATATGAAGACGGAAACGTTTGCTTTTCATTGACGTTTCTGTTTACTTTTCAAATCGAGGAAATGAAAGCGATTTGCCAAACCACTCTTTATTAATTCTAAAGCATTTCCCTTGTCTCGCTAGGCTTTTGCCCACTGGAATTTATATTAAAATTTAAAACATTTAATTTTATTTTCATTTAAACTACTTGTTTATAGTTTTTCCAATTATGAAGCTCTTTCTTATTCCAAAAAATTATATTACTTTTCAAAAGTTTTTTTTTTTGTTGTTGTTAAAACGTTTCATGATAGTCCGTTTCATTTAAGAACATCATTTTGTAATAAATAATATATTTAAATTCGTCTTTAACAAAGAAACAATATCTATTCAAGTTTGGTACACCCGTACACTAAAAAAAACTTAAGGATGAGTAACTATAAAAATGACCATACATTTAAAAAAGTAGCAAGATTTTCCGACATATTTACCCTTCTAAAACTCAAACTTAATAGAAAAAATTATAGCAACGCTTAATTCGCCTTAATTCATAACTAAAACCTTCAATGTTTTTAGACATTGTTAATTTTTTTATAAATATCACAACTATATATTCTAAGTGTCTGTATATCTATAAAAATCGTATTAGAACAAATTGAAAGTTAATGAATTATTGTTACATACTTGTAGTTAAAGGTTCCATAGTCAAAAAATATTATTTTTTCATTATTACAGCAAAATCAACAAACTAATGTTGAAACAAAATTATTGTTTTTTTTTCATTTATTATAAGAGTACAAAATACAATTTAACTTCTTTTTTTAGTGACGACCAAAATAACTTTGGGCCTTTTTTTAATACTACACAGATGTGTACTGTCATCTTCTCAATTAAAGTGACATATGCCGGTAGTTCAAAATAAAAATTCGTTTTTTCGATTTTTCGTCAGATTTGATGGCTTTTTGCCCCACTGTGCAGCGCATAGGGGCGTGCGAAAAGAAAACTGTGCCCGGGCCCCAAAGCAGAGTACTTCTCAATGCTCTGCAACGAAATTTATCAAATAAAAAATGTTCTGCAGGAATTGCAGGAAAGTTTTTTTCACAACCAATTGATAATTTTCGCAAATTTTTTAAATGAACCATTAATGAATTTTTAAATTTATTTTCCTGGCTATTGAACGACGAATTTCCAGAAATGATTCAGAAAATTTACTATAAATTTCTGATGTTCATTCTCTTTTCTTTTTTTTTTTATTTAGAATAATTACAATGGAGAAGGGGGGGGGGGAGAGGGATATACTCCTGGCATTATTTTTTGGTAGAGGGTAGAGGGGGCACTTCTTTGACGAAATTTGCGGTTATTATGTTATCTTTTGTCGTAATCTGCGTTTCTTTTGCCACCTTTTGACAAAATTTGTGGGGGTATTTCATTATATTTTGACAAAATTTGCGGGGTTTTTTTCGTGACCTTATGGCATAAAATTTGTTATTTTTGCGATTTTTCGACAAAGTTAAGTTTTTTGGAACTTTTTGACAAAATTTGAGATTTTTTTTTTCACGAAATGTGCCATTTTATCACGATCTTATATCATAGTGTATTGCTTTTTCACGATCCCTTAACTGAAATTTTCGTTTTTAAACGAAATTAGCCGTTTTTTGACTCTCTTTTGGCGAAATTTGCGTTTTTTCTGATCCTTTGACGAAATTTTTGCTTTTCCCGTGATCCACTAGCAAAATCGACAATTTTTCTTTGCACAATTGATGAAATTGTTTTTTTTTTCGGGGATAATTTGTCAAAATTCTCGATATATTTTATGTCCGAATTTTCGGATTTATAATCAATTTTAATTGAAAAAAAAAGAAGACAGCCTTAATTTTTTTGGGAAATTCGGAATCCCTATGAATTTCTCGATTTTTCCTTCGATTAAATGGTGAATTTCTTAACTGATTATTTGAAATGTTCTGCTGAGAAGCTCGTTGTTCTGCGACGTACGTCGCATTTTTAAGCATATTCTGCTTTGGAGTGCCCGGGGTAAAGTCTCAGTTTGGCGCCCCACCCCGAATACTTTTTTTGTGACAGGCTAAAATGTCGTCTATAGTATTAATTTAGCGCCTCCCAAATTTCCGCGTTCGGGGCGACGTCCCCTTACGCACGGCGCTGCCGGCACTTATGTCACGGCGGCAAATAAGGTGATTTTATACTTTCCTGCAGCGATATATATTGCAGAGGTGATTCTGTTCCGAATTTTCCGAAAATTTTTAAAACTCGGTTCTTTCATGAAAAATTCAGGTATAAAAATACTCGCAAATTTTCGAACAAATGCCCCAAAAAATAAATTTTTGTCATTTATTTGCAGAAAAATAGCTAAAAAAGATCATAGAAAAAGCAAGAATAGTATGAAAGTGTCGGATAAATAGCAAGAATTTCGTGAAAGAATCGCAAAGCAAGAGTTGCGGAAAAACACGAAATTCGCCCAGGGATAACGGTAAAAATGCGATTTTCAGAAGGACGGTAGAAAAATGTGTAATTTGTCAAAGGATCGCAGAAAAACGTAAATTTTATGAATGGATCCCGGAAAATACGTGAATTATATTAAAAGGTCTTTTAAAAATGGGTATTTCGTCTAAGGATCTAAAAAACAAGTTTTGACCAAAAGGTCGTAAAAAAACGCGAAAACATGATTTTTTCGTCAAATGAACGCGGAAAAAATGCAATTTCTTTATTTTGTTTACAGGGTACTATTTAATTATAAGGATACTTTTAATTTTGGAACTTTTTTATTTAAAGTTTTTTCGGATGTGCGGCGTTTCTTCCCGAAATTACAGTACTTTTTCCATCAAACCTATATTAGCTTCAATACTTATAGGTGTGAATTAGTAGAAATTGTTTGTCCTGATCTAGACTTACCTTTTTGCAAATTATTTGTCTTACAGCTGCGTGATCTGCACAAAAATCGCTGAAATTCGACCCGCTTCGAAAATTTTTTTAAAAAAATGCATATATTTCTAAATTGTCATTATTCAACATTTAAATTTTTTGTTTTTGACGAATTCTGACCCTTACCACTCCTTGCGTAATGTAGGTTATGCTTTAAGAGCCATTGTAACCATTCCGAGCCTGAAATTTTCAGCAACTTCTTATAAATAAAATAGGTGGACAATATTATTTCTTATTTTTTAATAATAAACATGACATATAATTTTGAACCTGGTTTTTCTTACAATGAATTATATATGTGGTCTAAGAATAAGAATGGGAAAGAATGAATGGGATATTCCATATTTTGTAATGAAATTAATTTAAAACCATGAATTAGTTTCATTAATATCTTTGTATTCACATAAAAAATAAGAGATGAAAACAATTTTTACAAACTATAAAAAATAAGACTATAGTGATGTGAAAGAAAAACAATTGTCTGGTTCAAAAATCATAAAAAATCAAAAGAAAAAAATTCTCCCTCACTCTTCATAGAAACATCTTACATTATCAAGTGCCCGGCTCCCTCTCTCCCCTAAAGATAAAACAGTAGTTTTGTACAGCCCCTATCACTTAAACTCCAGAGAAAGGTGTTGAAAGAACAGGGTCAATATTTTTATTTGTATATACACATTGGTATCTGTATCAATACTCAACTCATTCCTAAGAATATATAATATGGTAATTCAATGCATGAATTTTGTACTGTTTAAGAAAATGAAACTTGTAAAAATGGTTACTTTAATGACAGTTGAAATTTTAGTATAGTTTAATAAAAATGAGATGTTTATTAATTTTCTTCTTGTTTTTAGATTCAAAGTTGGCTAAAACCTTTTACTTAAGTTGAATAACTCATTTCCTTGGATGAAAATGGCAACAATCTCTTCATGATCCTTTAAAGAATTTTCTGTTATCATATGAAAGAAAGCTTTTCGACTTAAGAAAATGTCATCGAGTACAGAACAAAAATTTTTCATTAATGAACAGCACTTTGTTCTTCAAAATTCTAATGAAGAAAAACATACCTCCATTGACACAGGACAAAAAACATTTATTTGTGAAGTATGTTCCAAAGCACTTTCCCAGAATAGTGATCTAAGAAAACATTGCTTGACTCATACTGGAGAGAATCTTTTAGCATCTGAAAAATGTTCCAAAGCATTTTCTGCTAAGAGTAATATAACGCAACATCTATCGGTACATACCAGAGAAAAACCCTTTGTTTGTGAAATATGTTGCAAAGGCTTTTCTAATAAAAAATATTTAAGACAACATCTTTTAGTACATACAGGAGAAAAACCATTTGTTTGTGAAGTATGTTCAAAAGGATTTTCTCGGAATAGTCATCTAAGAGAACATCTCTTGATACATACAGGAGAAACACCGTTTGTTTGTGAAATATGTTTCAAGGGATTTTCTCAAAGTCGTTCTCTAAGAAAACATCTCTTGACTCATACAGGAGAAAAACCATTTGTTTGTGAAGTATGTTCCAAAGCATTTTCCCAGAATAGTGATCTAAGAAAACATTGCTTGACTCATACTGGAAAGAATCTTTTAGCATCTGAAAAATGTTCCAAAGCATTTTCTGCTAAGAGTAATATAACACAACATCTATTGGTACATACCAGAGAAAAATCCTTTGTTTGTGAAATATGTTGCAAAGGATTTTCTGATAAAAAATACTTAAGACAACATCTTTTGGTACATGCAGGAGAAAAACCATTTGTTTGTGAAGTATGTTCAAAAGGATTTTCTCGGAATAGTCATCTAAGAGAACATCTCTTGGTACATACAGGAGAAAAACCCTTTGTTTGTGAAATATGTTCCAAGGGATTTTCTCACAGTCGTTCTCTAAGAAAACATCTCTTGACTCATACAGGAGAAAAACCATTTGTTTGTGAAATATGTTCTAAAGGATTTAGTGATAGCAGCACTTTGAGAAACCATCTTTTTATACATACAGGTGAAAAACGTTTTGTTTGTGAAATATGTTCTAAAGGATTTTCTCGGAATAGTCATCTAAGAGCACATCTCTTGGCACATACAGGAGAAAAAACCTTTGTTTGTGAAATATGTTTCAAAGGGTTTAATCATAAGAGTACTCTAAGAAAACATTGTATAACTCATACTTCGGAGAATTCTTTAGCTTCTGAAAAATTTTCCAAAGAATTTTCTGCTTAGAGTAATCTAACGCAACATCTTTTGGTACATACCAGAAGAAAATCGTTTGTTTGTGAAGTATGTTTCAATGGATTTTCTTATAAAAGTTTCCTAGGGCAACATCTTTTGGTACATACTGGTAAAAAACCTTTGTGAAAAATGTTCCAAAGAATTTTCCTCTACGAGTAACATCCTTTATTATATAGTAGAGAAAAACCTTTTATTTGTGGAAGTGTGTTCCAAGGGATTTTCTCAGAATAGTAATCTAAGAACCTATCTCTTGATGCATACAAACAAAAAACATTTCCTTTTTACCCACATATTCCAAAAGATTTTCACAGAATACTCATCTAAGAGAACATTTCTTGGAACATACAAGAGAAAAACCGTTTGTTTTGTGAAATATGTTCTAAAGGATTGTCTCTGAATAGTAGTCTAAGAACCCATCTCTTGACGCATACGGAATAAAATCTTCTTGTTTTTTAAATATGTTCCAAAGAATTTTCTGGTAATAAAAATATCGGAGCCAATCGCTAGACTTTCTTTAGATGAAGAAAATTTTTAGTTTGTATAATATGTTCTAAAGCAGCGCTTCCCATCCTTTTTTCTTTCAAGTGCCACCTTCCTTAAGCTTTTCATTTTTAAATATTCTACTTTTTTAGAAGCACGCCACCCTCTCAACCCCTCTACGCGAAGTAATGCAAAGCAGTAAAAAATTAATAAATATCTGTTATTATGATAAAGTTATCAGTTAAGTCTCTTATCTATTATTGCGAAAAAAATCTTCTTTGACTCAATCGTAGCATTTTTCCTCTGTGAAATCTAAACCCGACATCATTTTTACCATATCAAAATTTACATATTCCATATTTTTTAAAAATATCTATTTTTATTTGATCATTTTGAAATCGTTTAATTCGAAACAAAGTTTATGCTATTAGCTGACACAGAGACTGAACTATTTATATTCTTTTAAGTGTTTGAATAAAATTTTTTATATCAAACCAAGAATGACCGTTTTTAACGTTTTATGAAAAAGGGGCTTCATAAAAATGCAGTAATCTTTTTTTCGGCTTTTTTTCTCTTTTAAGACTGACTTCTGTTAAGAGGATACTTCAGGCAAGCAAAAATACCTGATTTCGCTCATGCTAAGTCTGTCGGAGAAATTCTAAAAGATATTGTGTTTGCATTTCAATAATTTTATTTTATTTTATTTTTCCATTAAACAGTTGAGGTTGGTCTGTACTAAGGCCATATTTTACTCTTTTGATTTTGTTTGTGCATTTTTTATGATAATGCTCTCAATTTTGAAACTGATTCCAAAAGTGGAACAGTTTGCAGTAACAGTACCTGAAAACAAAATTGAAAAAGTAAAAAAGGCAGATGTAGAAATCGATCTCGGCTTTTCACTGTTAAAATATTGAAATGCAATTTCAAAATTTTTTTCCCATTGGATTAACATGAGCAAACGGATGTTTTTGCTGACTGGAGTAGTCTTTTAAGTGGATCTGTTTTAAAGATTAAGATTTAAAGAAGGTGGGAGACATCGCGACAAGCAGTTACCAATAGTAATAATAATAATTTTTTAATTAAAAAATGCTCTTAAATTTATTTGGTGCCCTACATGCCCTCAAACTTTGCATTTGTTTAAACTTCAGACAACAGTTTAAGAAAAATTAAATACACAGAATTAAATGATACAAAGAAAAAACTATTTGGTCTTTTTAACGTGTCACACTTTTGTTTTTGTTTGTTATTTATAGGTGTTACTAGACTGTATTTTTTTTTATTTGAAAAAATGATATCGTATGTCAAATAAAAGTGTCAATTGGGTTAAAAAATATTTAAACTATACTCCCTTGTGAAAAGTGGCTTTTTCCCGTTTCCTTGGCATTGAAAATAAAAAAGGTTCAAATCTTAGTAATTGAAGTTTGTTCTTAATTGATCTGTGATTTCTTTTAAAAATGTGTTATTAGTCTTTTTTTTTCCTTTAAAAAGTTCTCAGAAGAGTTGTTTGTAAATACGGTCTTCTTCTTTTTCTTTTTAATAAAATTTAAATCGTCTTAATATCAAATTATTTTGGAGATAAAAAAACAAAAATTGTTGACTAAGTGAAAAGCTCGGTGTCATTTTTAGGTGCATTCGTAATTATGTAAATACGTAACACCTATTGTTGTTGCTCAGTCCGTCCGTCTGCTTGTCCACATATAACAACGCAAAAACTACCCAACCGAATCATTTGAAATTTAAAATACATAAATATAACATAATTTTGTCGAGTCTTTTCAAATTTTATGAAAATCGGATGGATAGATCAGTTACAGGGACAATCAAAAGGATTCCATTACATTACGGTCAAGGAGAAAAAAGTTTCGAATGCATTTTAATGATTTTACACACATTCGAACATAATAGAATTGGCATGAATCTATGAAATATATACTAAAATATGCATTCCGTACAATCTGAAATGGAAATAATTTTTATTATTAAATTACAGGGCCACACAAAAGTATTCCACTATATAATGCTATACGGGGAAACATTGTTTGGGGCGTGTTTTAATTATAGTCAACAATTTCATATTTTATGAATAAGATAATAATTTTTTAATTAAAAAATGCTCTTAAATTTATTTGGTGCCCTACATGCCCTCAAACTTTGCATTTGTTTAAACTTCAGACAACAGTTTAAGAAAAATTAAATACACAGAATTAAATGATACAAAGAAAAAAATGTTGGCCAGTGTCTTCCGCAGTCGAAAAAACCGTCCGGAAGAATTAGGTTTCTCCCGCAGTGGAAGAAATGGAAAAAACTTTTATTCACTATAAATTAACATATAACTTAAAACTTTCTAAGATACAGTAAATGCCTTCTTGTTATAATCATATTGATATACATTGCTGAGGTGTAATAAAAATTATTTCCTGCATATTTACAGAAACACAAAGATTTCGACTACTAAACTGTATCCGAAGTACGCTCTACTATATCAGCAAGATCTGAATATTTTTAAAACTTCGTTATCGTACGAACGCACCTCATTTGCTACGTTCACGTGCAATTTCCAACTTGTTTCTATTTGTTTGTGTTGAAGACAATGTGTTTATCACGAATTATTTTTTTTATTATTATTTTATAGTGCCAAGGATTTTTTTAAAATATAGCTGGAATTGATCTCTACAAAGGTCTTTTTTACTCTATCAATTTTGTTTGAAAGATTTTTTAAAAAATGAGAATATTTAAATAACCTTCAACTAAAATTAGAAAATTAAAGTAAAAAAAAATTTCAAAGTATTTTACAGAGATTAAATTCAGCTTATACAGTGTAATAAAAGTCGTTTAGAAATATTAAAATGCAAACGAGATATTTTTAAATATTTCTTTCATAGGATTGATATTAGCAAGCTGGTAGCATGAGTGAAGCAGCCTCTTTATCATAATTTTCCTTAGGGAGCTGTCCACAAATGATGCAACACGTGGAGTGACAAAGGGTTGAGAAGCATGATATCACACATTTTGGTTAAACATTAGATTGGCTTATTACCATTTCATTGACGTTAAAGGACTTACTATCCCTGCATGATGTCAAAATTAGTGATGGGCGATTCTGGAAATTTTGAGAATCGATTAAAATCGATATCGTATAAAACAACATCGATCATAATAAGAATCGATTTCTCAGTTCTAGAATCGATACTAGAATCGATATTTCGATATTTAGGTTCACACAGAGAAGATCCAAATTACTAATTCCAAAACTTAGACAATCAGCAGGACCGTAATTACCGCCTCCCACCCCCCTCCATCCCCATTTAGGGAGGCATAGAATTAAGCTATTGCAGATTTTAGAGTCGGATAATAAGAATTTTAAAATTTAAAATGATTGTCACTTATGGTTTTCAATTACGCAAAAACTTTGACAAATTTAAGAGACATAACTCAACTAATAACAACACTGAGTAACTTGGCATTAAACCGAGTATAAAGAGTGCCAAGAGCGTGTAACTAGGATGGGGAACAAGGAGTATAGACAAAAAACTTTTTTTTTTCTAATGCCAACCAAATGTTACACGAGATAGTTTGGAAGAACATAAAATATGCCCCATTCCCAAGGGGTCAGGTAACCCCCATTCTTGACGGAAAGGCGACCATAGCCCAAATGTATCTTTTGTCGAAGTTTCAAAATGAGGATTTACAATAAAACAGAACGAGAATTGGACATTTTAAAAATTGCATGCATACTTTGAACGGCCCATTTAGTAAAGATTAGCGAGGAAGGGGAGGGGGGCGAGGGATTCGAACGGACGAACTTGAAAAAAAAAATAATAATTAACTAATAACCCAAATAACTGAGCTTCTAAACAAAAATATAGTGTTTAACTTAGTGTTGAATTCATGGGGTGGCCCGCGGGGGACATGCACTCTTTGAAACTATAAAAAGTGCCAAGAGCATGTAACTAGGTGGAGAGAGGGGTAGTAACAGAAAAAAACAAGGAGATAAAAGCTTTATAACGATATGTTACATGAGATGGTGTGGAAGAAACAAAAAATATGCCCCCCACCCAGGGGGGCAAGGTGAATCCCAAACGGACAGAAGGGCGACCCCGGCCCAAATGTATCTTTTGTTGAGGTTTCAAAATATGGATTTATAACAAAATAGAACGAGGATTAGACTTTTTTTAAATCGCAGTCATAATTTGAACGAACCTGTAAGTTAACATTGGTGAGGAAGGGGGGGGGGAGGAGTAGAACGGGCAAACATGAAAAAAAAAATAGTGGCACTCTGACAGTGCCGATAGAAGTGAAACCTTGAACAATTACGTGTGCATTTTTGAATCGTTAGGATGTATAATTTTGAATCGCCAGGAAATACTTTTAAATGAATAAAAAAAGGTTCTATAATATTAAAAAAAATTATAATGTCTATAAAAAAAAATAAATAAAAAAAAATAAATAAACGCGCGATACCATATGTCCAGCTATTGTAGTTAACTCACTATAACTACTTTCCTACATTTTAAAACGCGATAAATACACCAACCAAATTTAGACCATACTATCGATACCTTAATCCTTATCCAAATAAATCATTTTGTATTAATGCCTGTTACAATATCTGTAGATTACTTTTTGAATTATTCAAATCGGACATTCCATTCAAAAGATATTACGAATTTAAAGATGACAATCTAAAGAAATAATAGCGCTGCTGAGTACTCGATGGCCAAAAAGCTTAGGGATTATGTGTGCAATCAAACGATTGCGGGTTCGAACCCCAGTTTCGCTGATATCTATCAATGTTTTTTTTTTTTTTTTTTTTTTTTTTTTTGAAGAAGAAGAAGTTTGAAAAATAAAAATTTTAATACATTATGGGTCCGTAATGTGACCTGAAATGATGGGAGAAAATTTCTTTTGCTAGATTTGTAATGTATGAAGCATAAGCTTTCAATAGACATATTGTATCAACAAAAAACCCCTCTGCCCCCCCCCCAAAAAAAAAGGTCCTATAGGGAAAACCGGGAAACTGGAAAAGCAAAAAGAACGGCGAGAAATGGTTAGCTATACTAGAATTTTTCTCATCACTGTAATTCTTATAGAAGCAAAGTTATAGCCTTTTAAAGATTGAAATGAAGTGAAGAAATAAGCAAAATTAGGTGAGTGATCGACAGGGGGGGGGGGAGAGAATCCACAGCTCTGGGGGTGCCATGTAGCTTAAACTTTTAGGTTAAAAATGGTAGAAAATTAAATGAGCGAAATTTTAAGGTGTATATTGGGGGAGGGTGCAAGCCCACCCCCCTCAATTTTTTTTTTTTGTTTCTTTTGAAGAAACAAAAAAATATGCCCCCCGGCGGGGCGCAGATAAACCCCAAACGGGCGGAAGGGCGACTTTTTATTTATCTTTTGTCAAGGATTTAAAATGTGGATCTAAAATAAAATAGACCGAGAATTGGACATTTTTAAAACTATGCATATTTCGAACGGCCTGTAAGTTAAAACTGACGTGAAAGGGGGGATTAGAAGAGACGAACGTAAAAAATAAAACATAATAAACTAATACTTCAAATAACTGGACTTCTAAACAAAAATATAACGATTTAACCTAGTGTCGAATTAATGGGGTGGCCCGCAGGTGATTATCCCCCCCCCCAGAAGTTATGAGATTTTATGCTTTTTAATGCACAAATTGCGATTCCCCAGTGGTGACCATCCCCCTCCAAACCTAATGACGCAAATCCCCCCCCCCCCGCAAAAAAACCTTCATACTTTAACATTCCCCCCCCCCCCCCAAACATAATACAAATTGTAAATTATATTCTACCTATAATCTACTGCACATTCAAGAGATAGCGAAATGAGAATAGCAGAATGAGCTAATATTGCCCTTATCTAGAATTTAAAGAAAGAAAACATAGGAACATATCTGGAATTAAATTTTGAAATATTAAAAAATTAAAAATCTCCTCCCCCCCAAAAAAATGTACTTTTTCTCAAATTACCCCCCCCCCCAAAAAAAAAAATAAATTGTATGACGCATCTTGCGTCACCAAACCCCTCTCTGGGCACCCGTGCACAAATTGCGATTCCCCATCTCTTACAGAGCTCTAAAACATGATGCCTTTCTCCGGAGTCGCAGAAAAATACTTGCATTCAACACTGATTTAGCCTAGAAAGAAAAAAAAAATCGAAATCGAATCTAAAGATCGAAATCGAATCTAAAGATCGAAATCGAATCTAAAGATCGACATCGAATCTAAGATCTACATCGAATCTAAAGATCGAAATCGAATCTAAAGATCGACATCGAATCTAAGATCGACATCGAATCTAAAGATCGAAATCGAATCTAAAGATCGACATCGAATCTAAAGATCGATCTTACGGGCAGAATCGATTTTACAGTTTTACTTTCTTTTGTAACTTTACAAGAAGAGAGTATTAGATTCGTGAAAAATTTTGACTTCCCGTTTTTGATGGATTTATATATTTTAGAAGGTTTTTAACGCGATTTCATGTTTTTAAAGAAATATCTGTCTGTGTGTATGTCTGTCACTCTGTGCGTCTGTATACGACAAAAATTTCTGACCGTTCTATCTGAAGAACAAATGCACGGAATTCCACAAAACTTTAGATTTAGTTTGACCTTGATATAAACTGAATCTAATTAATTTTTGGTGCATATAGCCTAACAGGTGGCGCTGCTATACTGCATTTTTTGCGATTTGCGCAACAGCTATATCTGATAAACGAATGAACGGATTTTCAGCACATTTTAGATCCAGTTAGTCCTTGACATGAATTGATGTTTTCTGCATTTTGATGTATATAACTTCTCAGATGGCGCTGCTATACTGAATTTTTCACAATTTCCACTCAGCGCCATGTGAAAGGGGGGGGGGGGCGCGAAAGGAAGCGGTCGTTCCGAGCACGGAAATTTAGGGGGCGCCAAATTTTTACTACTAACATCACTTCTAGCCTATCACAAGAAAAAGTTAATAGGGGGGGGGCTAAATTGGAACTTTGAACCGGGCGCAGTTCTCTTTTCGCACGCCCCTGTTTCCATTTTAGCTTTATCTCAAGAACTAATGCACGGACTTTCATAAAAATTTAGATTCAATTAGTCCTTGATATTATTTGATGCTAATTACATTTTGGTGGAAATCGCTTAAGAGATGGCGCTGCTATACTGCATTATTCATGATTAACGCAATAGCGCTATCTCAAGAACGAATTTTCATCAAAATTCAGATTCAGTAAATCTCTGACATAGATTAGTGTTATTTAGTTCTTGGTGTAAATTTCCCAGCAGGTGACGCTGATATGCTGCATTTTTTAGCTCACAGGCTATCATAGCCTGAGAGCTTATGTGCCCGTCCGTTCTGTATGTTCGTGCGCAACGCGATAACTCATGATAAAAATATCGCAGCCACTTGAAATTTTGTATATAGGTATATCCTGATAAGGCGCTTCCCTGATTAGTTTTTGGAGTTCATTCGATATGTATAAGGGGGAACGTGGGGCTCATGCCCCTCCCCTTAATGGATATAAATGGGTTTTTCATGCAGAATTAACAGTTTTTGTCCAAAATTTAGATATAGGATCATTCTGATGAGGCGATTCCGTGACTATTATTATGTGTTCATTGAATAAGTATAAACAGGGGGAACGGGGGGCTCATGCCCCCCCCCCTTTAATTGATATAAACGGGATTTTCATGCAGAATTAACAGTTTTCGTTCAAAATTTAGATATAAGATCATTCGGATGAGGCGATACCGTGGCTGTTATTAGGTGTTCATTGAATAAGTATAAACAGAAAGAACGGGGGGCTCATGCCCCTCCCCTTAATTGATATAAACGGGTTTTTCATGCAGAATTAACAGTTTTTGTCCAAAATTTAGATATATTATCATTCTGATGAGGCGATTCCGTGACTGTTATTATGTGTTCATTGAATAAGTATAAATAGGGGGAACGGGGGGCTCATGCCCCCCCCCTTAATTGATATAAACGGGATTTTCATGCAGAATTAACAGTTTTCGTTCAAAATTTAAATATGAGGCGATACCATGGCTGTTATTAGGTGTTCATTGAATAAGTATAAACAGGGGGAACGGGGGGCTCATGCCCCTCCCCTTAATTGATATAAAAGGGATTTTCATGCAGAATTAACAGTTTTCATTCAAAATTTAGATATAGGATCATTCTGATGAGGCGAGTCCGTGGCTGTTATTAGGCGTTCATTGAATAAGTATAAAAAGGGGGAACGGGGGTTCTAATGCCCCTCCCCTTAACTTGCATAAATGGATTTTTCAATCAGAATTGTCAGATTTCGTTCAAATCTCTGAATAGTTTTGGAAGTTTAATGGTTAAGTATAAAAGAGAGGAATAACTCCTCTTAAATTATATAAATGCTAAATGGGTTTTTATTAAGAATTATCCGATTTGCTCTGAATTTTGGATATAGATTTTTTAATATGATAAAGCATGTACTTGATAGTTTAAGAAGTTCAATGATTAAGTATAAAAAAGGAGAAAGGGGAGAGCTGTTTCCCCTTCTTAATTTTTTTTTCGAACGGAATTAACGAAAATACAAGGCTGTAATGTACAATTAGTATGCGTAGCCTGTGAGCTCAATGCCATCAGTTTAACTGGGCAATATTCTTTTTATTATGATTTCGCAATAGTTGTATCTCGCGCTTTCATGGATTTTCATCAAAATTCAGATTCAGCTGGTACTTAATAAAAATTGATCCTGATCAATTTTTGGTGTACATCACTCAAAAAAAACGCTATTTTGCAAGGGGGGGGGGGCGGGTTCTGAGGTTTCTTTAATTCCTCTATCTTAGAAACTAATACACTGAAATTTTGGAATTGGCACATCCGTCTATTTTATCTTCGACTTTTGAAGGAAAATGAAAATTTTATTACCTTCAGAGAAATCGATTAAAAATTTTAAAGTATCGATTAAATCGAGTTGGCCGTAGTATCGATTAAATCGATTTAAAAAATCGAAATCGCCCATCACTAGTCAAAATTATCTGTGTATGGACGAGCATATTTAAGGCCGTAGTTAGAAGTGAATAACAGTAGTTACTCATATTTTCTCTCCGACGCAGAGAGATAAATTAGTGCCTATTCACACTGTAGGTACTATGTTTCTTATTAAAGTGTTGAAATAACTTCATTTTATGCTAAAAAAAGAATATGATGATGAAAAATTCGAGTGTATAACTAATGGAATATTAAACATTATGTTGGCTTTATCTGTGCAAATAGGATGAGAGGGTGTTGATATACTTATTTTAGTTATAATTTAGTATCTCTAAAACTGTGAAATGTCCCCAAAGCTAAATAATATTTTTGAAGAGAATTTCATTTGGTTTTTTGAAATATAAGTTCATTTAGTGATCTTGGATCTTTTCCAGGGGGGGGGGGGGGGTATATCCATTTTGAATCCTACAAGATGCGAGAGTAACATTGGCAAAGTTGGCAAGTTTTTTCCGCAGTCGAAAAAACCGTCCGGAAGAATTAGGTTTTCTCCCACAGTGGAAGAAATGGAAAAAACTGTTATTCACTATAAATTTAAGATGTAACTTAAGACTTTCTAAGATACAATAAATGTCTTCTTGTTATAATCTTAAATAAATTAATTCCATCTGATCTAAACAAATTTAATTAGTTATATGCTGAATTAATAATTACATCAGTTTTTAAGCCAAGATCACATGATACCAGTCTAAAGATCTTCCATAATTGGTTAATGAATAAAAGAAATTTTATCTAAAATGTACAAAATCAATTAAATGTTGCCCATTTTAATTTAACCAGCATATTTTTCAGTTATTAAAACTTTTTAAACTAATAGTAAATAGTACACATCGTTTACCATTAGTACAATGATACTCATTTAAATAAAAGACAATACTTTGAATTTACAACAATTTTACTAAACTAAGCATTATAGTACAATAATTACTAAATTAAATAAATTCATTAACATCCACATTTTCCTTACTGCAGCAAAGTATAAATAAATAAAAAAAATCTTTTAACAGTTGAATGTTGCAATCAGTTTCTCATCTTAGAATGGATGAATGCAAAAAATGAAATGAAATAAAAACTTTTCAGTCCTATAAAAGACTTGGAGAGTTTTAAAGCACTTCGACATACTCACAGACATGGGCGTAAAAATCTAGGCAGCAGGCAATCTTATAAAGTAGACTTCCCCAAATATGCACAGCTTGAGACCAGGGGTTGTGCGGATTTTAGAATTTTGAAGATTTCGTGTCATTGCTTTGTTTACATTTTTCAAACAGTTATTTAAATTGATTAATAATGCAATCGAAACTATAATGAATGTTTACAGTATAATGAAATATTAAAATAAGTAATAAACTAAAATAATAAAAATGTAGATAATTTTTAAAATGATTAAAATATTAAAAGGCAAAGGTCAAGTTAGTAATCAATAATGTATGATTAAATATTCATTATAAAGATGAAATGAATTTTTCCTGTATTATTCAGTAAAACTTGTTTTATAAAGGTACATTGCTAATCCACATCAAAATCATAGAAAAAAAATATTTCAGGTTCAGCCAGATTTAACGGAAAAAGTTTGATTAATACATAAACATATTTGGTAAAGAGATTGCAATTACCAGTGATGTCAAGCAATATCTTAAATTTTTTCAGAAATAAATTTATTCTTCCTTTATGAAAAAACATGAATTCAGTAAGCTTCACAAAAATTACAACTTAAGTTATGTATGGAATTGATACAAAACTAAACAAGTTGGAAATTGCACGTGAACGTAGCAAATGAGGTGCGTTCGTACGATAACGAAGTTTTAAAAATATTCAGATCTTGCTGATATAGTAGAGCGTACTCCGGATACAGTATAGTAGTCGAAATCTTTACGTTTCTGTAAATATGCAGGAAATAATTTTTATTACACCTCAGCAACGTATATCTTATACATAAAATGTGAAATAGTTGAATATAATTAAAACACGTCCCAAACAATGCTTCCCCGTATAGCATTATGTAGTGGAATACTTTTGTGTGGCCCTGTAATTTAATAATAAAAATTCTTTGCATCACAGATTGTACAGAATGCATATTTTAGTATATATTTCATAGATTCATGCCAATTCTATTATGTTCGAATGAGTGTAACATCATTAAAATGCATTTGAAACTTTTTCCCCATTGACAGTAATGTAATGGAATACTTTTGATTGTCCCTGTAAATGATCCATGCATCCGATTTTCATAAAATTTGAAATGACTCGACAAAATTACTCCATAATTATGTGTTTTAAATTTCAAACGATTATTTGAAACTTTTTTCCCTATTGACCGTAATGTAACGGAATCCTTTTGATTGTCCCTGTAATTGATCTATCCATCCGATTTTCATAAAATTTGAAATGACTCGACAAAATTATGTTATAATTATGTATTTTAAATTTCAAACGATTAAAATGCATTTGAAACTTTTTTCCCTATTGACCGTAATGTAACGGAATCCTTTTGATTGTCCCTGTAATTGATCTATCCATCCGATTTTCATAAAATTTGAAATGACTCGGCAAAATTATGCTATAATTATGTATTTTAAATTTCAAACGATTCGGTTGGGTAGTTTTTGCGTTGTTATATGCGGACAGACGGACAGACAGACGGACGGACTGAGCGACAACAATAGGTGCTACGTATTTACATAATTACGAACGCACCTAAAAAGTCCCTCTATCTGAACTGAATGTTTCATGCGTAACTTATGTGCAGATTTTATAGAGTTGCGGATTTGAGGGAGTCTACTGTATCATAAAGTTTTATTTGTTTTCTTCACTTAAATTTATTAAAATTCTTGTAAAAAATTTAAATGAAGAATAAGGAATAAAAATTAGTGATGCCTTAGATTTTCATTCCCCTGCCCTCAGATATTTTGAGAGAAGTAGACTTTTTAAATTAGTATTCATATATGCATACCAGATGCTAATATAAATAATTGCAAATTTGTCTATTTACTGCGTTGTGCAGTTTTCAATATTGCATTTTAATATGGAAATAAGATATTTTAAAATGAAAAATAACATTTTGCAGGTAGTTTTTTTTCTCTCTTTTTACATAAATGGCATATTAATAAATGAAAAACATCCCTCTACCTCTGAAATTTTAAAATCCATCACCCATAAATCTCTGCTGAACCTCAAGTTTGTCAGTAAAAAAATAACTTTTTTTTTTCCAAAAATAATGTTTTTTACATTATTTAAATTTTCCAATTTATATTTCATATAATTATACTTTAATTATTTTACATCGTTAATATACTTTAATTGTGAGCATATTTTGTTTTCTGTTATTTTCTTCCATTTCTTCCGGTTTCTTTCATTTCTTGGAGTTTCTTCCGGTTTTTTCCAGTTTCTTCCACAGTTCGGAAGAATTAAGTTTCTTCCGGAAGAAACCCAACATGAACATTGGAATAAGTCTAAGTCACATGGTTAAGAAAGAATCGATGAGTAGTCCATTTTTGGTGTTAATACGAATCAATAGGAAAATGAGGGTTGAAACAGTAAATTTTAGGAAATTTGTCAGTAATAGAGCCGCAAAAATAGCAACATTTTGCCAGAATTGGCAAGAAAATCAATTTTTAAAATTACCAATGCGTCCTCGGTGTCAAATGAAATAATATCTCTGTATTTGGCACCAACACATAATTGTTAAACTGCCGAGAATATCGAGTACATCTTTAAGCTAATTTTGATTGAGCTATAGTAAGTCTTTCCTGTAGTTATATTATAATATGAGCAAATATTTGGGTGTTTCTTCAAATTTTTTCTAAAAAATAACTCTAATAATATTAGGTAAATTTGGTGTCCTTGGGTAAATTTTGAAGTATGAGAAGATCCAAATGTTCAAGAAAATTTTATGAGTAGGTCATTTAGACATCACCATGAGTCAATGGGAATGAAGATTGAAATACTTATTAAGTTTTTGATCAGTGAAACATTTTTTGAAAGCTACTAATTACAAAATTGTTATGAAGCACAAATGTGATTACAAAACAGTCTAATACTGTGACGAAAATAGGAAGGCGGGTGATTATGTCTTCTTTATGCATTCTGGAATTGAAAGCAGAATTTGCAGGAAGGAATTGTAACTTATTTATTCCTTCATTCTCTCCAAATATGATTTTTTAAAAATAATTTCTGTGTATAATGTATTATACATTATTTTAAGCTGTATTCTTTTTTATATTGTTATTGGTTTTAGAAAGTGATTATTATTTTATACGAATGTTAAAATGTGTATGCTGGTTATCATTTATCTATATTTTGAAAAGTATTTTTGTTGAGGGTTCATAAACCTGTTGCAATGCTGTTTTTGGAGAAAAATATATTTTAACAAACTTTCAGATAATAATAATTTAAATGCAGTACACAATGTTTTCGACAGTATAATGATTATACATCTATCGATTGAAACAGTTGTTCTATGTTTTAGCATTGTCAGATGTTCCACGTAAATTAGGTCTTGAAATTCTCTGGACACTAGTATTTTAAAGTAGTTTCCTTTGCCTTATCTAATGGTAGAATTTTTGGCGATTAGAGATGGCGAAAAAATTGTAAGAAATGAGTGGTATATGGAGCTCATATTTATGTGTTACACCTAACAATGCTATCTGTGTGTGATGCTGAATAAAGGGTGGTATTTTGTCTGTTGCCACTCTAGCATCATCTACAATCATCAGAAAATCGATGCCTCAGTGACAGGTTTCCATTTGCATTTTTAATGTTTCTGTTAAGAGGCTACTTCAGGCACGCAAAAAGACCTGCTCTCACTCACGCTAATCATATGGGGAAAAAACTAAAAGATATTGTGTTTGCATTTCAGTAATTTTATTTATTTATTTATTTTGCTTTAAATAGTTGAGGTTGGTCTGTACTAAGGCCATATTTTACTCTTTTGATTTTGTTTGTGCATTTTTTAATGATGTTGCTTTCACTTTTGAAACTGATTCCAAAAGTGGAAGTGTTCTCAGTAACAGTACCTGAAAACGAAATTGAAAAAGTAAAAAAAGGCAGATGTAGAGATCGATCACGGTTTTTCAATGTAAAAATATTGAAATGGAAATTTAATTTTTTTTTCTCATCAACTTGAGCAAACAGATGTTTCCGCCAAACTGGAGTAGCCTCTTAAGTGTAACTGTTTTAAAGATTAAGATTTAAACTAGGTGGCAGACATCACGACAAGCAGTTAAAAATAATATTTTTTAATTAAAAAAATGCTGTTATAGTTATTTTCTGCCCTGCATGCCCTCAAACTTTGTCAGTTGTTTAAACTTCAGACAATTGTATAAGGAAAAATTAAGTACACAGAGTTGAATTATGCAAAGAAACAAACTACCTGATCTTTTTAGTGTCACACTCTTATTAGGTAGCTTTCATTACAAAAAGTAAAAAGCTACCTATTGCAGCCGTCCGGAGGAAAGCACTTCCAGAAAATTTTGGTATATTTTCACCGATCATGACCCCCAGACCCGAAAACCAGCCTCCGTTCAAATGTTGATATATATATATATATATCTGATTTTTGTCATGCGATAACTATCGTATTTATGAACAGATTTGAATGAAATTTGGTGTACACAGTACATACAAATGTCTCAACCGAGTTCGTTAGCCAGCATCCTCCGCCATCTTGTTCAAAATGGCGGCCATTTAATTTTTTTTTAATTAAAAATTTAAAATTAAATGCGAAAAATTAACAGTTGAAAAATATTTTTCTTTTATGTGTTAGAACTTAAATCAACGATTCCAGAACACTTTTTATTTTATCTATATCTTAAAAAATGGTTGAGTTATATCACTTTGAATTTTTCTTATGGCTGACATTTCGAAATGATCTGATTTTTGTCACGTGATAACACGCGTATTTATGAATCGATTTGAATGAAACTTGGTGTGTATGTAGTAAGTAATGAGGTCTTGGCCGAGTTCGTTGGCCAGTTCCATCTTGTTTCAAAATGGCGGCTATTTAATTTTTTTAATTTAAAATTTAAAATTAGGTACAAAAAAGTGAGAAATTGTAAAATATTTTTCTTTTATGCATTTAAGCTTGATACAAAGATTCCAGAGCATTTTTTGTTTTGCCTGTATCTTAAAAAATGGCTGAGTTACAGTACTTTTAATTTCTAGTTTTGCTCACATTTTAAAATTATCTGATTTTCGTCACGTGATAACACGCGTATTTATGAACCGATTTCGATGAAACTTGGTGCGTACATAGTACATACCGATGTCTGGACCGAGTTCGTTGGCCAATTCCATCCGCCATCTTGTTTCAAAATGACGGAATATTATTTTTTTAATTGAATTTTAAAATTAAGTGCAAAAAATAAGAAATTGAAAAAGATTTTTTTTTGTGTGTTTGACCTTCATACAAAGATTCCAGAACTTTTTTGTTTTTTCTATATCTTAAAAAATGGCTGAGTTATAGCACTTTCAATTTCCAGTGTGGTTAATATTTTGAAACGATCTGAAATTTGTCACGCGGTAATACGCATTTTTATAAGCTGATTTGGATATAAATCCGTGTGTACATAGTACATATCAATGTCTTGACCGAGTTCACTGTCCAACTTCATCCGCCATCTTGTTTCAAAATGGCGGCCATTTAAGTTTGTCAAAAGCCTTTTAAATGTATAATGATGTACAAACAAAAAATTTGAAATTGAAAAAAGGTTCTTTCTAAAGTATTTATCTTAATAATGAATTCCGGAGTATTTTTTGCTTTGTCTTTATCTTAAAAAACGCCTGAGGTATAGCAGTTTGAATTTCTATTGTGGATGACATTTTAAAAAAATTAATTTGCCCACGAAAGCACTCGTATATATTAATCGATTTCGATATGAGTGGCATGTGCAAATGAATTAAGATTTTGACCAAGCTCATTGGTTTCTTTTATCCATCATGTTGCTTTAAAATGGAATACACTTCATGATATCGTTGAATTTGACGACTCTCTAAATCACTGAAAATGAAATCAGGTTGAATAAAATGTATTTATGACTAATTTCTAAATATTACTATTAATATTCAGTTTTGACAAAAACTAGCATTCACTCTTATAAAATCGTGTTCCACTAATTTGAGCTTCATATGTGTGAATAATAAAACTTAATTTAAAACAAATAAATAAGTATATGAAAGCTACCTGTTCCTCCCGGCATTGCCGGAAGAACTTTTTTTGACAGTTATATGTGTTACTAGGCTGTGAAATTTGTTCTAAATTTAAAAAGAATGATATCAAATGTTAAATAAATGTGTCTTAAATGTGTTTTAAAATGTTTGAGCTATACTTCTTTGTGAAAATTGGCTTTTTTTGATATTGTTAGCATTAAAAATAAAAAGGTTTCAAATCTTAGCAACTGAAGTTTATTCTTAATGCATGAATTCTTTTAAAATGTGTTATTAATTTTTTTCCCTTTAAAAGTTACTCAGGAGAATGAATGTTTGTTAATACGATCTTCTTTTTTTTTAACAAAATTTAAATTGATTCAGATTCAAATTATTCTGGAATTATCCCTTTAAGCGGCCTAACCGAGTTTTTACGTCATGTAGTTTTTGTATTCAAGGCTTATTTAATTCAAAATTGGTATTAATGTTAATTATTTGAATTGCATATGATAAAAAAATATCTAAGATTGTAAAATACAAATCTGCATATCAATATTTTCCGTAGCTATTATTTTATGAATCGTTAAACATGCATGTAAAATACTGCCGGACGGTTAAAGGGTTAAAAAATAAAAATGTTGTTGATCAAGTGAAAAGCTCTGTGTCATTTTTTTCTATTTGTTTGTGTTGAAGACAATGGGTTTATTATTTTGGGGGTTTATGGGGGGTTATTAATGGGTTTATTAACGCTATTTTTATTATTATTATTTTATAATTCCAAGGATTTTTTTAAGGATAGCTGGGGTTGATGTCTACAAAGCTCCTTTTTACTCTTTCAATTTTGTTAGAAAGTTTTTTTTTGTGAGAATACTTAAATAACCTTCAACCAAAATTACAAAAGTAAAAATAAAATACTTTAAAGAGACTGAATTCAGCTTATAACAGTGGGGGAAAAAGTCATTAAGCCATTTAGAAATATTAAAATACAAACAAAATATTTTTAAATGTTTCTTCCATAGAATTAATATTAATGAGCTGGTAGCAAGAGTGAAGTAGCCTCTTTATCATAATCTTCCTTAGATTGCCGTCCACAAATGATGCAGTAGTTGGAGCCGACTCGTAAAAATGTGACAAAGGGTTGCAAGAGATGAGAAGTGTGATATCACGCATTTTGGTTAAATATTAGGTTGGCTTATTACCATTTCATTGACGTCAGAGGACTTACTATCCCCGAGCAATGTCAAAATTATCTGTGTATGGATGAGCATATACAAGGCCGTAGCTAAAAGTGATTAACAGTAAAGGCTTATATTTTCTCTCTTTTTCTCTATGACGCAGAAAGATAAATTAGTGCATATTCATACAGTAGATACTATGTTTCTTATTAAAAAGTTGTAGTAATAACTTCATTTTATGTTAAGAAAAGAATGTGATGATGAAAAATTCGAATGCATAACTAGTGCAATATTAAATATCATGTTAGCTTTATGTGTACAAATAGGATGAGCGAGTGTTGAAATACTTATTTTAGTTACAGTTTAGTATTTCTGGAAAACTGTGAAAGGGCTACAAAACTAAATTGTATTTTTGAACAGAATTTCATTTGGATTTTTGGAACAAAAGTTCATTTCATGATCTTGGAATCTTTACCAAGGAGGGCTGAGCCACCCATAGCACCACCTTAGCTACGGCCCTGAGCATATATCTTTTCCTTGGGAAGAAGAGTCGTAATAGTAAATAATACAGAATAATTTCTATTTTATTATATAGTAGATATATTTTTTTATAAATATTCATTTAAGTGTGACAAATGATATATTGATGACAACTCCGTTTAATTAAAACTAATATTGAATCTTCTTTTTAAAAATCAATCTGAGTTAAAATATTTTGTGTTCATAACGTAAAGAAATTGAGCCGAAAGTGAATTTTATTTTTCGAAATGCAAAAATGAGTAACAATAATGAAATGGTTGCCCGATCTAAAAATTTTTAAACTTAAGATTTTTGTGATATTGCAGATGCTAGTTTTTCAATTTCGCATTCTTGTTAGGTTACTTTAACTCGCTAAATATTATTCTAAAATATATCAATAAATATATGAAATGGAAAACAGAAAAATTTGGAAACAGAAATTGAAAAGGGTGAACTGAGTTAATGCGTTTTAAATTACCACTTTTATGGAATTTTGCACAATACTTAAAAGTTAATTCCATATGCAAATGCATTTCAAATTTAACAGACATATTTTCGATTCTAACTAGAAATCACCATAAGCTCCAACTATGTGTTATTCTACATTAAATTCTGACAAGATTAATTGCATTTTAAACTAATTAATTTTTAAAAAAAATTGTGCTGTTGGTAACTGAAATGCCTAGGTGTATAAAAGACTATTTTGGTAAATAAAAGTCGCCGGCTGGGTATTTTTTATATAAATTTTAGCAAGTTTTTTACTTGAAATATAGTAGATTTTGTCCTCTGATATTTATTATGAATGTTATTTTAATTATTTATTTCATATTTATCAACTCAGGTCCACACAATATCTGGAATGCAGCTAATATATTTAATATGAATAAGATTTGAAGAAATGATAATCAGAGCAAATTTTTATAAATACATCCAAATATTTTATTACAAAATATAATTTGAATAAAATTGTTGTAACCAGTTAAATACTTTGTGTTCTACGCCATAAATTATATCTAATTTTTAAGAAAAAGCATTTTACTTGTCAAGCTTTTACATTTTTACAATTTATTACATAGAAAATTAAAAATTTTCTTAGTATAAATTTCATAAATTTTAAGTGAGTAGAACACGTGTCTTTAAGTGGTTATATAAATATTCTACTAATTAAATTTTGTAATAAAACAGTTAGATGTATTTATGAAAATTTGCTCTTTTAGTCTTGGTCACAAGTGTAACAAAAAATTTATCCATATACTATTAAACCGTTTTTGCACTTGGTGCTATGTGAATGTGTTAAACTGTGTCAAACGAGAAACATCACAACTACCGTCTTTTCCGGCATGTAATCTGCGGATGTGATGTCTGGCATGTAATCAATTTTTGACCCTGAATTTTTTAAAAATAAAATATAACATTTTAGATTGTAGTAAATATTTGGCTTCAATTTCTAAATAAAATTTATGTCTCCAGTCAGGATTGTTTGAATCGCGTGTTAAGTTTTTCTAACAAATGCTATGCTCTTTCGATCACTCTTTCCCAAACATTATTTCTGGCTTTTGTAATGGATAAAGCAGAATTTATATCAGGTTTCTTCATAAAATAGTGAATGAATTTTTTTTATTTTTTAGAACCATCAGTGTATTTCAAGGTTAATGTAAAAAGTTTTCACAATCAAACATAACTGGAGGGACAATCGCCGCTGTTTCAACAATGAGTTTTGATATTAAATGTGATAGATTTAAATTTGGTTAAATAAAAAAATTAGCAATTTAAATAATATATAATTATTGAATATTATTCATATTACTATTTGTTTCTGAAACATATGCAATCTTTTATAAAAATCCTCAATATTTTCGTATTTTGATCATTCATTTCAGAGGTGCTTTATGTTTGTTCAAAGGTACTCCCTACATGGAGCAAGTTTGAACAGAAATATTTCAGCTTTTTAAATCCTTACAACTTGTTTAATTTACTTGGAAAACTTTTAATTTCTGGTTCATGATGAAGAAACGCATTGTTTTTATTATGTAATATTTAAAACGCAATAAATATATTTCATGTAAGAAATACATTGATTTTCCAATAAAAATATTCAAACGTGCCCCCCCCCCTTTCTTCCCACACTCCACATATGGCAGTACATATAGCAATAATTGAGGAGTAAAAAAAGTGTTTACGTCAAAACAGCAGTGTATCCTTCCAAAGACTCCTCTACGATATACAATTGAATGTACTGCAGTTTTTTAGTAAATACGATGACTGTCAATACCCAGTTTCTGAACAGTAACGAATATTTTCTAATGGGTAGCGAATTCGAAAGTAACGATATGATAGGGGTATTCATTTTGTCGTTAATTTTACAGCACTAACTATTGTTAATTTCGTTTTCAATTCAGTTTTCTTCTTTAATTTAATTGTTCATGATATGCTTATTTTTAAATTATTTTTTTATGATAGTAAAAACTGCTGTTTTGTGTAAGCAATAGTAAACCTCAGTGATATGTACCAATTACATAGAATCTGAGAGCACAGATATATTAAACAGAATTCATATAAAGTATTAAATCCTTTTAAAATATATCAGAAAATATTTAAAAGAGTGAATTGAACGAAGAAAATTTTTTAAATACATTTAATCAACATTTTTTGACAGTTTAAATCCTTATTGAATTATTATCAATTTATAAACAACAATCAAATTATCAAAGACATAAGCAGTTTTTTGATATAATAAATTATATTTTATTATCGATTTTATGCACAATTTGGAGGAAACCTGCAAGAAAAAATATTTTTTAGTTGGTAAGAAAGTCAGTTTATCAGTCAAAGAATTGATTGTGTAAAATCCTGTTTAACATGAGTTTTTAAATAAAATATTTTCAATCATGAGAAAATATTAGGTATTTAAGTCTGTATTATGTAAACGATATAGAGGAATTGTAAGATTTCTGACAAAATATAATAAAAGATCAAAATGAAAATGTGTTTGCCAAAGCTTATGTTGGCACTCCTAATCTGTGGATTGACTACTGTGAATTTCAAATATTTTCATTGGTCAGTGTTTCATTTGAGTGCTGTAATATTTGCCATGAAATTCTAGATTGTACTATTAAAAAATTCGTTAAAAGAAAATACCAATGAACATTTAGATTACATTTAAGATTTTTTTTCACACAAAACAATTCTCACTTATATGAATTAACACATCTTTACTTAAATGGTTCTTACATGAGTATTTCTTCCTTTTTACAAAACCAAAATCTTCCGCAGAAGTACAAGTAACAGATATTTGCTCAAATCAGTCATTTCATAAAATTTTTTTGTTGCACATCTAAATTAAAAAAGTTTTTTAGCCATTATGAATTAATATATGCTTGCTTAAATCATCCTTTTCAGAGAATTTTTTATTACATATCTCACATACAAAAGATTTCTTACCAGTATGGATTAATATATGCCTACTTAAATTACACTTTTGAAAGAATTTTTTGTTACATATTTTACACACAAAAGATTTTTTACCAGTATGAATTAAAAGATGTCTGCTTAATTGACTCTTTTGGGAGAATTTCTTGCTGCACATGTCACACACAAAAGGTTTTTCACCAGTATGAATTAACAGGTGCTTATTTAAATTGCTCTTTTGAGAGAATTTATTGTTGCATAACTTACAAACAAAAGATTTCTCACCAGTATGAACTAAAAGATGCTTGTCTAAATAGCTCTTATGTGAGAATTTCTTCTTGCATATCTCACATACAAAAGCTTTCTTACCAGTATGAATTAACAGATGCTTGCTTAAAGCACTATTTTTAAAGAATTTGTTGTTGCATATGTCACACACAAACGGTTTTTCACCAGTATGAATTAACAGATGGCCGTTTAAATGGCTCTTTTGAGAAAATTTCTTCTTGCATATCTCACAAATAAAAGATTTCTCACCAGTATGAATTAACAGATGCTTGCTTAAATAGCTCTTATGTGAGAATTTCTTGTTACATACCCCGCATACAAATGATTTCTCACCAGAGTGAATTAATTGGTGTGTACTTAAGTGATTCATTTGAGAGAATCTTTTGTTGCACACCTCACACATAAAAGGTTTTTCACCAGTATGAATTAGCAGATGCTTGCTTAAATCACCCTTTTGAGAGAATTTGCTGTCGCATATTTCACATACAAAAAGTTTATCCCCTGAATGAATTAACAAATGCCTGTTTAAATGAAAAATTTGAGAGAATTTTTTGTTACATAACTCACACACAAAAGGTTTCTTCCCTCTTTGAATTACAGATGCTGGCTTAAATTCCTCATTCGAAAGAATTTCTTGTTGCATATTTCACATATGGAAAGATTTTTTACCAGTATGAACGGGTTGTTTTACTGTTCTGAAAGAATTTATTTTTATATATCTATTCTTCTTGCATAACTCACAAGTAAATATTTTTTCTAATGCTTGAGAATGAAGTTGTTTTCCAATATGCCCTCAGAAGAATTATTACTAATATGATGTACATCTACATTAACGGCTATACGCATCTGAAATAAATTTAAATTAATCAATTAAGCAAGAAAATAAAACTATCATAAAAAATTTAAATGGATACAAGAAAATTAAAAGGTTTCAGACTAATATGAACTAGCAGATGTCTACTTAAAGCATTTTTCGAGATTACTTCTTACTGCATATCTCACACACAAAAAGTTTCGCATTAGTGTGAATTAAGAGATGTTTGCTTAAATCATTCTTAAGAAATCGTGTCTTAATGCATAACTGACACGGATAAGTTTACCAGTATGAATTAACTGATGATTACTTAAATCAAACTTTTGACACATATCTTTGTGCATTTCTCACTCATAAAAGTATGAATTAACAGGTGATTGTTAAAATGGCTTTTGTGTGATTTTTTGTTGCATATCTCACACACAAAAATCTTTTCAACTGTATGAATTAACAGATTCAAACCCATGGCATCTGAGATATCGAATAAAGAAATGGTAAACTTTGCATTAACGTCGCAGCGTAGATGGGGCAAAATAAAAAAATTAAAATAATCGAATTATCGCTAAATTTCTACAGAAGTTTAAAAAACTTTTAAAAAGCCTTGAGATGATAAAAGAAAGTGTAAAAGCTATGAGGGCATAGAAAAATATATGTTTCTACCCTAAAAAAATCCGAGATAGTCAAAATTAATTAATAGTAGACATGCATCGGTGACCTACGGGGCAAAAGCAAAAAAATATTTCAGAGGCCAGTAGAATGGGTTAAACAAGCTAAAAAACTGAAAAATCTATTAAAATAACCAATCTAAATATCCTAGTTCCAATGAACCTTAAAAGAAGATTTGACCCAATGGTTTAGAGTTAGTAATACGGTGTTTCAATCATATATTCTAAGTTTGTGCAAGTATCAAATGTTGTGCATATGAATATTATAGTATACACTGAGATACTGTCTAAAGGAGAAAATAGCAATAACTCAAGAAAGAGGCCACCTAGTCTAAAAAGAAATATGGGGATGGGAAGCAGGTGGAAGGCTGTAATACTCAAAAGGGCCAGAAAGAAACTGATGTGAGAAGTTGCTTCTATGATAAGGCAGAAATTAATACTAAAGATTTACTATGCAATAAGTGACCAAATTATTATTTACACGCCGAAACTTTACTTTACGCAGAACGTGAAGCTTTGTTTTCTTATTGTTTACTAGTCGATTATTAAACTACTTTTAGTATACATGGACTGAATACTTATGGGTTTATAGATAAAAATAAACTTTCCCTCATGAAGTAGAAATTTATTATGAAAAACTGAACACAAGTAATCCAAGACAAATTCCTCAATAATTCATCGAATTTCCTTCTATGCATTTTACTGAAATGTAGAGAAGATTGATATGGAATGGGATGCAGCATTTATTTCTTGCCAATGGCGCTAGAATAAAACGTCAAAGCTTCTTGAGCCTCATTTTCAAACAGGAGGTTGATCATCAGTTTCTGTCCGATTGCTGGAATTTATTAACTCATGTTGGCAACTTTTAATTATAATTTATGTGTTTTACACAGTAACTTTGGAAAAGTAATATTTGGAAAATTTTAAAAGTAATCCTTCTTTATGTATTTTGTTCCCAATTAACTTTCATTCCATTGGATTAATTATGTTCATAAAAATATTTTTCCTTGATGCAATGATGGAAACATCAATGGTTAAAGGTAGTCAGGAGAATTTTTGTTTAATTTTAACTCGCGAGATAGAACGGGGTGCGTACGCCATTCCGTTTTGTTCTGCTTATATAAGAAACATATAATGTAAAATATATATAATTAATTATAAATATAAATACATAACTGCAATTGGATTCCGTAAAGTAGCAGTTTTCCAATTTTATTATTTAATCAAAGTTATCGATGAAAACAAGTTAACCCCTTGAGGGGCGGCGGTATATATTATATATCACCTACGATCGATGAAGTTTTACACCAGGAAAATATCATTAAATTTCCCTTTTCTAATTTTGGTGGAAAACAGTCGTGAAAATGCTTATCCTCTTTTTGATATAACTTTTTTACAAATTTCCGGTGGGAGTTCAGAATTACACGAACGCAAGTGCTTGCCCTTCAAAGGGTTAACTGCACCAAGAATTTACAACACCGACGAAAGTGGGCTAATTGTTCACAGAAACAAAATTCAAGAGCAACTGCAATGATAGTTCAACATCAAGTTGGTGTTTTGACACTTTAAATACAAAAAATAATCTATAATATCCTAGAAAATCATTGTACCTTATTCTGCCCCTTGCATCAAGTAGAAGGGGGTTAATTGGGTTGCTTTTATTTTTTTTTTAATTATATCTTAATTTTTTTTTACAACTTTATATACTAATGTTTATTCTTAAATGTATAAAGAAATTATTTATTAATATAGCACAAGTTTTTTTTTTCATATTTAAGAATTAAAAACTTATTTTAAACCATAAATATTCCATTCCGCCCCGTTGTCCACAATGCATTTTTTGCACTTTCCTTTTAATTACTCATTATATACTAGACCATAATGAAGGTTTCTATCAAATTTCTTTATTTTGTTGTGTTTTTTGACACATTTTGCAGAGAAATAATAGACAACAAAAATTCTAGCAATGAAACTCCTTCTTGATTACTATGGTGACCAGGATTTCACATATTCTAGTCAGACACAAGCAAGCATTTCCATGGAGACAAAAGGTACTATAATATTATGTAAAATGGAGTTGAAAGTTTTAAATGCAGCAGGACCAAAACTGTTAAGCTTCTTTCTATCGATAAAATACTTACCGTAAAATGGGGTGAATAGGAACGAAACTTCCCGATCGTACAAATAAATTCATTATAAATATATGTGATGATATTTTTAGTTGTCAATTTTTTCATAAGAAAGTAATATCATTAAGAGTTGGAAAATTCAGTTTTGTCATGTTGGCACCACTGCTGGGGTACATAAAAAAACTACAAATGTACCCTCAAAAACCTCATATTTTCAACGTCTTCAAAACTTTGTGTGTAACTGCAGCATTTTTCGTATTCTAAACTTAAGAGTAGAGATTTTTAATTAATGATAGACTTGCAAACAATATGCTGTATTGAATTCTACTTATTTCGAAACTACATTATAAAAAAGTGAAAAACGCTTCTGTCTTATCATAGAGGTGCCTCTCTCCAAAGATCTGTTCTGCTAATTAGATCAACCCCCCCCCCTCATTCCCATTTTTACCTTGCTGTTTGCCACTATCTCATTACCTAAAAATTTTTAATGTAATATTTGATATACAGAATTGTCTAATTCTAAACTACTGTGACAACTTTTCTTCCTTTGGGCCCTAGAACTTTTAATTTCCCTGCTATGGAAGGTTTTAACAGCTTTTCTCTTTTAAGCAGAATTTCAGTCCTTTTTAGTCAATCCTACTGGATCTTAAATTATATTTTATTCTTTCTGACACCAATGTTTACCGACACATGTCCACTATTAACCTTGAATTTTTGAGATATTTACTTAAAGTGGAAAACGGTATTGTTTCTCATTTTCTTCTTCTTATTGCATCTTCCACTTTTTTCTGTTATTATGGCTTGGCTTTTTTTAAACTTCTATGTAAACTTATTGAAAATTGGATCTCTTTAAGTGCTTTTTGAGCATTTCTCCCATCCACTTTGCAGATATGCTGCATAGTGTACATTTTTCCTTCATTCAATATTTCACGTTATATGGCTCTGATCCTCACATAATTTTGACTATTCATCAATGACCCACCATTTTAGTTCTAGTTTTCACCACTAAAAGGTATTGTAATTTATTCTTTTTGTTTTTACATTGTTTTTGGCTCCTATTTTCAACACATTTTGGATTGATGAAGATTTTCATGCACAGTTAAAGTACCTTCGGTTCTTCAAACCTTAAACAATATCCCTTGAGATGATGTACAGTTAATGCAAAACTAGTTCAACTTACAACAAAACTGGTTTTAATTTTGTATACTGAAATTTGATAAAATCTTATTTAATATCGCATAAGAATAACAAGTTATTCCCCAGAAACACCAATAAAATTTTTTACATAACTGCTAAAATTGAGTTCATACTATCAACAAAAGCAATAAATATCGTTATCACGCATCACTGTTGTTAGATAAATGATTATTTTTACAGAAAATGGTTGACAAAAAATATACAAGCAGCAATTATTTTTATCTGTCAATTATTATAAAATTTACAATTACGACTTATTTTTTTTCTTTGCACAAAGGAATAAAGAAGAAATTACCTGTTGTAAACGATATAAAATAGATCATCAGGAAGTAGGTAATTTAAAAGCTTGATAGGTGAATTTTATCATTAAAATTTCATAATATGTCTGAAATAAAATAACATTTGGAGCTTTTACCACTTGTTAAAGAAAAATGTGTAAAAGATAAGGACTGGAAATGTACAAAAGCAAACCAGACAGGCTTTAAAACAACCGGCTAAAAAAAAAAAAAAAAAAAAAAAAAAAAGCCGTTGGCATTTATTGGTTTTAAGTGGCTTTTTTTGGCAAAGATTGGCCTTTTTTGGCCATAATTGGCTTTTATACAGTGAAGCATTTTAATTATATGCTACACATGTTATAGTGTCTTTTAACCCTTTGAGCTCTGAAGTGTAAATTTCTACAAAATTACAAAATTACACATTGGCAACAGTATTTTGCAAAGAAAAAAACCGGTTAACGATAAACACGAAAAAATGCATTAAACCTTTTTGAAGTAAATTTGGCCAAATTTTCTGGTGTCTTTGTGACATTTTGGAATAAAAATTATGTGGTAGAAAATTCTACCAGCAGAGCTCAAGGGGTTAACTAATTTAAATGATGTTTAACTTACTTTGAGTTTAAAAAATGTATGTATTAAAATGAAAAATTTGGATTTTAGTTATGATTCATTATGAGAAATTGGGTTATAACCTAATTTTTCAATAATGAAGACATTAATACTAGAATAACACATTGATAGAGTTGCTAGTGGTTTAAAGTCAGAATTGCAAATATGTCAGTTAAATTATAAAATGGACAAACCATTACCAAGTGCTTTTACTGATTTACTTTGACTTTAATCCCGCACTTGTTTTTTCCATTTTGACTGTTTTATAAAATTAAAGAGGTCAAAAGTTATTTAGTTACATGTTTTATTACTTAACTAATTTTAAGAGTGAATAAAATGGCATGTTATATTCTCTATAAACATTTAAAATCATACATGTAAAAAAACACCATTTCTCACTATTGAAAAAAGTATTATGAATTATATGCATATTTCATGATATTTTATATTTCATAATCCATTTCAGTATTCTCAGTTAGCATATTTATGAATATATTCATTCATCAAGTAAATATATGCATGAATATATTCATGGGCATATATGCACTTTTAAATAACAAAGAGCTATTCAAAATTTTAATTCAACAAATTTTATTTGAACATTTTTTTATGTTGTTTAATTTTATATAATTATGTATTAAACTCTCCCCAAATACTGAATCCTTCTAATTTCTCTTTCTACATTGTTCATTCTATAACTTAATCTTTAAATATTGACATGTAAGAATATTTCCATGAATGCTTTGAAGTGTTACATTTCGTCATAATCCAATTAAATATAATTCATAAGAATGTGTAATATAAGTAGAACTATGAAATATAGAAGTTCAAAATACATTTTTTTAGTATATTTTCTTTTTTCCAAGATTTATATATTTTTTCAGACATAATGCCTTCCTAGGTGACTTCTAGCGGTCATAAAGATTTATTTATTTGAAAAATTAAATAGAACTTTTTTTGTAGTAAATAATTAAAAATAAATCATTCCAAATTTAATGTGGATTCATTACAAATTAACACTTTAAAACTAATAACCAGCTTTTTTCAAGTGGATAAAACCATAAACAGCTGGCCGGCTTTTTCTGGCCCCACTAAAAAGCTGGCAACCCTGAGACCAGAACAATAGTCCAATTTGTGAATGTATGAAAAATATAGCTCCAGCTCATGAAATTGAGGTAAAGTAAATCATAGTTTCTGTCACAAATGACTGACACACAAGGAAGATATTATTAAATTTAAAAGGCTAAATAAATGAATAATTCTTTGAAACACAATACACTTAAGTTTTATACATAAGTATGAAAGTATACAAACTGAAAAATTCACCATTTATTTTTACTAGATTACACTACCCATAAGATCTTAAATGTGAAGAATCACTGGAAAGAATTTGAACAACTGCAACAAAGTACAGTCGAGGATCTATAATCCGCGAACCCATAATCCGCAATTTCCCATAATCCGCGTTACTTTACGAATGTAAACAATGAAATAAACAGTTAAAAAAAATTACAAATCCGTAATCCAAAAAGGATTTTTTTTAACAAATAATAAAAAATGTAATAAAAATCATAATAAAACATGTATTTTTTTTATTATTTACTCTTTTATTTTATTGACAGTAAAAAACTAAACTGTATTACGGAACGTGCCTAATCTTACTGAACGTTCGAATTGACAACTGTTCATTCGTAGCTATTTCAGTTTGTGCAAGTTCAGGAGAGTAATAGTAAACACAGCACCAGCTGAGAACTAAATATTATACCGTAAAATACCGTTAATCCGCCCCCCCCCCCAAACGTGACGAAAAATCGTACAATAGTTAGAGGGGGGCGCTTACACGGGATTTTTCCGTGACAAAATTTACAGGAATGAATCATGATGAAATGAATGAATCGTTGAATGAATCATGAATTTTGATACTTGAATTTTTTTTTAAACGTAAAATCTGTTGAAAAATCGCAGAAAAAAGGAGAAATTTGTAAAAAAAAAAGCCAAAACAAGCACGAAATCAATTAAAAAATCTCGAAAAAACGCACATTTCATCAAAGATTCATGATTCATTCATTTCAGGTTTTGAAACAAACAACACTCGACTCTTATTTTTGTTAAACAAAAGATTTCTTAAAAAATATTCATAGTACTATTTCATTATAGTATACTGAAGTAATTACCATTTATTTTGCTTTGTGTTGTTTATTTTTTGTGCATAATTTCTTCTCATTTTTTTATACTTTCTTCCATAAAATATTCCTTAAAAATTAAACCTCATTATTATGTAATTATTGTTCTTTAAATACATATATATATATATCATTAAAAAAAAATAACTTTAAAAATGCATTTTTTTAGATTATTTATTAAATTAATTACTAGATTTCATATTTATCTTTCCATATTAGTCTGATTATAGAATTAAAATGCTGTCTAAGAATGATAAAATGACGCATAATCCATTATACTCTATAATCCGCAAAATTCCATAATCCGCACAACCATTGGCCTCAACTTGTGCGGATTATAGATCTTTGACTGTATTAATAATAATATAACATTCTACTACGATTTTTTTTTTTTTTTTGCTTAAGTAACGCAATTAAAAAACAAAGTTTTCGATATTTTTTTACTGTGGTGACAGTTAGAGACCTGCAAGGGCCAAAATTTGCAGTCTGGGGCCTAGTTCTACCCACAGAAAAGAAATTTGTTTTTTCCTGGCTAAGTGTTGGCCTTAATCTGTCCTGGCATGGAAAAAAGTAAAAATATTGGCTCAGTAATATCGAGTTTTTACAAAACATACATTTGTTAAAAAACATTTTGTACAAGGAATTCTGATCAAAAATACTCATTTATTCTTTTTTCAGCTTTAATTAATGTTGAATATAGTTAATCCATATTCCACATACTAAAATTAAAAAAATTTCAAATATACTATACAGTAAAATCTTTTAAGGTTGAAATGCATTGGAGAGAAAAAAAAATACATTATAGAAAATTTCTCTTCATATTGTGAAGATAAAAATATGGATAACACTTTTATAAAGTATTCAGTAAATTGGAAAGACACAACAAAATCCTATTTGTCATAAAAGTGAAGATTTAACAATTATTTAGAGAATTATGTTAAAACAACACATGTCACAGAAATTTAAACTTTTTGATAAAATAAAATAAAATGTAAAATGAATACCATAAAATACCGTTAATTCACTCTCCCAAACGTGACGAAAAAACATACAATAGTTAGAAAGGGGCACTTACAAGGGATTTTTCCGCGATCGTTCAACAAAATTTACAGGAATGAATCATGATGAAATCAATGAATCGTTGAATGAATCATAAATTTTGATATTTGAAAAAATTTGGTTTTTTTTAAAAATGTAAAATCTGTCGAAAAAACGCGGAAAAAAGGAGAAATTTGTAAAAAAAAAAAGCCAAAACTAGCATGAAATCAATTAAAAAAATCTCGAAAAAACGCACATTTCATGAAAGATTCATGATTTATTCATTTCATAATGATTCATCTCATTCTCAATCGCCTTAGAGAATGGGAAGGGAAGGCCTTTCTCGGGATTTTTTGAAAATTTCAAATTCTTTATAAAGTGGGGAGGGGCGTTTGATCAGGAAGGGCAGATTAATGAGATTTTACGGTAGTTATTGTTAAGGGTTGCCAGCTTTCTTTGAGGATAATAAAGTCCACTTTAAAATAACAAGATATAGTATAACATCTTTAATCCGGAATCGTTGCGATTACAGCGAGTCTGAATTATAGAATATCCCAGATTAGAGAAGTTTTGTAACTAAAATGCATGTAGATTAATGATAATACTAATATCTCTTATTACTATGGCAATACAAAAATGTAAGGAATTGGATAAATGAAAGCATTGAGAAAAATCAATTCAAAATTCTCAAAAAGCATGTTTTTAAAAAATTTATGTACAGTAATTTCGGGTGTATAAGCCGCGGATCAAACAATTCTTTTTCGACCCAGAATTTTTTAAAAAACAAATGTAACTTCTTAGATCGACGTAAATATTTGTTTTCAATCACTAAATAAGATTTCTGGGTCCAAAAAGAATTATTTGTTCTGCAGCTTATACACCCGAAATTACGGTAAATTTTATGCAGTTTCGCCATCTGTCATAGACTTTATAAACAACAAACGCACAATATTTAAAAAAATTGCAATTTTTGATTTATGAATACATAATAAATAATGCACATCACAAGAATAGTAGACTTGTCTTGAAAAATATTGAACAACTAAATTCTAAACCCCCCAAAAAATTACAGTGAGAAATTTAAGACTCAAAATTACAATTTAAAAATCAACTTTATAATTACAGTAACGTAATTGAAATTGCGATATTTAAAGCTAATGTTATAAAAAATTAAATATATAGCAATTATAAGTATCAAGGTAAATCACAAGTTAAATACTTAAGAGAAATAACAATAATAAGAATCCAATTTTCTGATATTTTCGCAACACCTTATTACCTTTTGAAAAAAAAAATGAAATTACCATTAATCATGGATTTTTAAAACTTAATATCTAAAAAGACAATTATAATGATTACACATGTAATTTTGAAAGTTCTTACAGTTTTAAAATTGAAAAAAAAAGTTGTGTTATTATGTAATCCTTTCATTTTCTTAGCCATTTTTCCAAAATTCGTTTATATATGAGCTATGGTGCCATCTATTATCTCTAATTCAAAACAAAAACGAATAAACGACCGAAATGGCCGGATTATAGATGTCCAGATTAAAGATGTTATACTGTATTCAATGTGTTTAAGTAAGTGAATTTTTTTTTATTTTTACAATTTTAAAGGTTTCTAATTATCCTTAATTAAAAAAAATTTTGAATTACATATGAAACCATTACATATAAATGAACTGAACAATAATAAAAAAAGCTACATTATTATTATTTTTTTTAATAAGGTATTTTTTTTTTAAATCTATACCAATAATTTTTTTTCTCACTTAAAAAAAACCCTTGCTAGATGGCGTGAACCAGAACTGTCTGCAGACATAAAATGATACAAACTTGGCCCCACAAAGAGACTACACATTTTTGTAATGATTTTAATGCAGGGCTGCTACCAGAACTATGATACAATAAAATTGTTCTTAGATGAAAACACAAACAACTAGTGAAAAATTCTGTTTTATACAAACTCTTTAAATTGAACAAAGCATAACTACACTTTTTCTTTCCTTTTTTTGGAGGGGGGAGCGGGGGAGGGTTGTGCTGAAGCCTACTTTATTGCACAATTCTGTTATAAATAAGGTTTATTCTCTTAGAAAATGTATTTTTTGGATTGTACCTTTAAAAAAAAAAACTGTATATAGTACAGTCACAGTTCTATAATCTGCATAAGTTGGGGCCAATGATTGTGTGGAATATTGTTGATTATAGAGTATTATGGATTATACAACAATTTATTATTCCTAGACAGCATTTTAGCTCTATTATTAATATAATATGAAAAGATAAATATGAAATCTAATAATCAATTTAATATGCTACCTCAAAAAAATGCCTTTTTAAAGTTATTTCATTAAAAAAATAATATATATTTGCATTTAAATAAAAATAATTGCATATGTTCCATAGTACAGTTTACTTTTTACTGTTACTAAAATAAAAGAGTTAAATTTTTTAAAAACTCCAATTTTTTTATTATTTGTTTTAAAAAATCCTTTTTGGATTACAAACTATAAATTTTTTTAAATGTTTTTTTCCATTGTTTACATTTGTAAAGTAACACAAATTGCGGATAATGGGTGCACAAATTATCAATCTTTGACTGTAATTTACCTTTCAGGTTCATTTAAGAATAGTATTATGGGCCAACCAAAAGAAAGATACAATAAAACATGCTTGAAATGCAAATGACCAGCGATATACAGTAGACTCCCTCAAATCTGCACTCCTAAAACCCACAACTCTCTCAAAATCCGCACATATTTTACGGATGTAAACAATGAAACATTCAGTTCAGATGTAGGTGCAAAATTTGACTTTTTTAGTTTTATATCAATTCCATAATTTTTGTTAAGCTTATTGAATTCATGTTTTTTCATGAAGAAAGAATAATTTATTTCTGAAAAAATAAAGATATTGCTGATATCATTGGTAGTCGCAAACTTACCAAATATATTTATGCATTAATCAAGCTTCTTTGGTTATGAAGTCTACCTAAACCTGAAATGAAGTTTCATTATTTTATGATTTTGATATGAATTAGTAATGTATCTTTATGAGGCAAATTTCATTGAATAATTTAGGAAAAACTCATTTCATCTTTATAATGAATATTTAATTGTAAATTATTGATATTAATTTGACCTTTGATTTTAGTATTTTTGTTATTTTAAAAACTATCTAAATTTTTATTATTTTAGTTTATTGCTTATTTTAATATTTTAGCATATTGTAAACATTCATTACACTTCTGATTTCATTATTAATTACATTCAAAAAACTTTTTATAAAATGTAAACAAAGCAATGACCACAAATTCGCAAAATTCTAAAATCCGCAAAACCTCTGGTCCCAAGCTGTGCGGATTTGAGGGAGTCTACTGTATTTCATTTTATGCAAGTTATTTAAAATGACTAAATTGCAGGTTATTAAAATTTTGAAAAATCCTAAATGCATTTTTTTGTGGGAAAAGGAAAATTGAAGAATGTATTTTTTTCATTTATTGCAAGGTTACATTATAAACAAGTTTTATTGTACTAAAAATAAAATTTGCTAGACACCATCTTTTTTAAAATTCTATTTAAGGTAATATATTTGCTTAAAATTTTATTATTTGTTTTTCAGTATTAAATTTCATGATGTATTTAAATTGCTTTTTCATGAAAAGATTTTAAATAAAACTTAAAAATATAAATGACATAATTAAACTTTAATTGAATCCATAAATTAAATTTGAATAAAAATATATTTAAAGTACAGTCAAAGTTCTATAATCCAAATACCCATAATCCGCAATTTTCTATAATTTGCGTTACATTATGAATGTAAACAGTTAAGAAAATTTGCAAATTTTAGTGATCCAAAAACGATTTTTTTAAACAAATAATAAGAAAATAAATATATATTTTTTTTAACATAATATTTTTTAAAATATAATATTTTTTTAATAATATATATGTTAATAACTCTTTCATTTTATTAACAGTAAAAATCAAACTGTATTGCAGAACCTATGAAAATATTTTTATTTAAATGCACATAATTTTTTTTAATAAAATAACTTAAAAAAGGCACTTTTTGAGAAAGCCTATTAAATTAATTAATTTTTAGATTTCATATTTATCTTTTCACATTATGCTGATTATAGAATTAAAACACCATCAAGGAATAATAAAATGATGCATAATCCATAATGCTCTATAATCTGCAATATTCGAAAATCCACACAACATTTTGTCCCAACTTGTGCGGATTATAGAACTTTGACTATATGATATTAATAAAAATTCAAAACCTATTTGTGTTTTATGCAACTTTCCAATAGAACATGAGTCATGGTCTGGTAATTTGCATCGTCTCTAACCTTTCCATATGGATCTGCAATTCAAATTTCAAGTTTATTTTAAAAATATTACTATGGGCCCAGACAACGTTGAGCAGGTTAACAAGTCTATATGTAAAATAAAGTATTATAAGGTGGCAAAGTTAGAAGTTGTTTGTTGTTTGCAATATATTCCCGTTTGTAATATTATGAGGATATTTGTAATTCTTGGTTTCTTAAATTGTTCTAAAACTTAGAGTAAATTTTGAAAAAAATTATATAGGACTTCAGTATACTATTAATTAAATAAAATTTTTTACATTCAATAGAACAGAATAGAATCAAATTCAGTCTACACAATGTTTTAAACATTATTATATTTTTTTTCAAACCAATTTGTTGTTTTGAAATTTAAATTCGCATAATATGGGCCAAACTAATTATAAATAAATAAATAAACAAAATTATCTGCTATAAATAAAGCATTTTAGTAATGTTTTAAATGACTATCAGCAGAATGAAAGTGTGACAGGTGAAATTTCTTGTAGTCACATTATGAAACCGCAAATTGTATAATTTACTTGAAGATTAACCCAAATGAACTATGTTAGCATTAGCTTATTTTATTAAAGAGAGTGAGATTAATAAATTGATGCTTTAAAAAATACCTGACATTAGAAACACAGCAAGACACAAGATGCCAATGAAAGTATAAATAGCGGATTTTTACATCCTACCCGTTTAAAAAAGATTCGTTCTTTATTCGAAAGGGTTGGTATCGATAATGCACTAATAATATTTATTAATAAAACTGTTGGAGTGGAAATATAACTAATATTCCCCTCCTCCCTCCTGATTTTAATTCTGGCTATCAGGCACCATTAAACTAAACAAAGAATCTAAGTTTAATTTTTGCGAGTTATTTAAAATCAAATATTGTTAAATGTTACACCCTAAAATATATTTAAGGGTTAGATTCGCGAATTTTGATTAATGTTTTCTATTTCTTTTTTTTTATATATATAAATGGTTTATTTTGTTAATCGAAATTAACTTTGCGTTGATTCATTACTCATGAGTGAAATCGTGAGTCGTGATTCATTCATTCTGTTAGCGTCTGAGCTCTTCTAATAAGTGTTCTTACAGTCGCTAATTTTTTTTAATCAGTTTACTAATCCATCTGCTTTACTACTATAAATAAATGGTAAAATACATTTTTTTATTTATTCTTCTATTGAAAATTTTACAGCTTGTCATTTCATCGTATGTTGTTACAAAGTTTTATGTGTCGTACTTTTGCTAACATTTATAGTCATTTAAAATATTCAGCTCACTGGTAAACTGAATGTTTGGTTAGTTGAATATCAACTATCAGGTAAGTAACTAACATACACTATAAGTCAAATACTTTATGAAAACTATACATTGAGTTATTACTTAAGAAAACTTTTAAAATTAATATATATATATATATATATTATCATACTTGTGAACATATTTTCTTGTATTCTAAAACAAATATTTTAAAATCAAAAAGAAATTTTGAAGAATTGTATTTGAAAGAAAAATTGGTACTTACGCCACCGCAGTTATCTTTTGGATTCCCTGTTGCCTTGTTTTTTGCTGATTTTTGATGCCGTTTTTTAGAGTTTTAGTGCTTTTAAATGCATTCTTTTGCTCATTATTTTGCGCAAATTTTGCTGCGGTGATGTTAATACATAAGTACCGAAAAATTTTACAGTCATATTTTATGTATTTGTCAGAGAAACACTAAAATAAGTGATTCAAATAATGGTAGATTGCCAAGCATAACAGATTATTTACATGTATTACCATGTTAGGTCATCCAGTGTTGTAGCTAAGGGGGTGTCCGCCCCGGGCGCCGAGGCCTAGGGGCGCCAAATTGAGAGAAATTGTTATATATCTATATTGGGGTGGGGGCACAAAATTTCTTTCTGGCCCCGGGCGCCAAAAAATATAGCTACGCTACTGAGGTCATCTAACTAGAAATGCATCAAGCATTACCCTAATTATACTAGTTTACTTTTATTTTTGAGCCAATTTTGAAAGTCAGAGTATCCTCACACTGAAACCTGCAGACAAACTGTAATAAAAAGTTACCCTTGTAGGTCTATCAGGCCCGTAGTGACAAATTCTCTTCGGCAGGGGCTCAGTCATGGAATTTTTTCTAATCTTACAACAGTAATTTGTATAATTTAACCCTTGGCACTCCGTTGTCTCCGCTGCGGAGACATCATCTTTCCTTCCAAAATTTGTTTTTGGCAACAGTTTTAAAGGAAAATAAAATTTTCCTTTTTAATCGGAGGATTTTTTAAATTGTCTACTTCAAGGAAAGTTCTTTTAAAAAAGTTCTGCTAATCGAATAAAATTTGTGTGAGAGACACCGGAGTCCGAAGGGTTAAAGTGAAAATTTAAAAGTAAAGTAGGCTTCACTTAAAGTGTATTTCTGTATAAAACAGTAAATGATCATGTCAAAAAATTTATTTCGTATTTATTTTTTTTCAATTTCTATTAGGAATTTTGGCTTTAGTGCACTTCAGAGCTTTAGAACACGGTTCAGCACATGCGCACATACATCTATACGTTGGCTGCACAATGTAAATAGGGTAAATTTTATCCCAGCGCATGTGCTGACGGACTAGAAAACTCTTGGTGGGCGCTATGAAAAACTGTCAAAAAATACCAACAGTACCAATATAGAGGTATCCATTCCTAAAGTTAATGTTTCTACAAAATACAAAGAAAATTTCCCAGGCAAACTGGCTACTTTATGTACGTTTCCTGTCTTTTAAAAATTCAGATGCAAATTTTCCGAAGAAAAGTTGCTCAATGAAGAGACTTAGAGATGCCGTCGTGCCGTCTTTAAAGGAATCGGTACATTGTCATTTTTCTTCGTACTATTACTTTTCAAAAATTCATTCTAATATTTATTTATTTATTTTTTGCTTTTGTTTTATTTCTTTTTTTTTATATAAAAAACATTTTACAGTTATAACACCATTATTAAAAATATTTTCTTTAAAATTATACTTTTTCACATGATTTTACATTATAGGCGGTTGGCGGCTATTGAAGTTTTGGGCTTCTGACGGATTTAAATTTTGAATATTAAAGATTAGCAGAGATTAAAATTAATTAGCACAATGGAAGCTTTTGCTTTTAGTCCCTAAATCTGTAAAAAGTTAAAGTCCGGAAAATTAAATAACTAAAATACTGTATGTTGATGAAATAAATACAAATAAGTTAAAAACAAAATTAACGTTTATTTAAAAGAAATAAAGATAAAAACAATATAATTAACAAAGGTATTTAAATATATTAAACAATTAAAACAGGAAACAAAATAAACTGACTTCATGGCAGGCAAAAATTACACTTCGGTAAACAAGGAATATGACATCTGAATACTTGACGATCTGCAGCCATAACATCGATTCAAAAGAGCAGTAGTACACCTGAGTAAACACTACTGACTAAATGCTACTATCCTTTCCCCAAAAACAATAGCCGGTCTCAAAATGAACAGACGAAGCAGATGGCTGACTTAAGTCCAGCTTTAAAATACTTCTTAACAGCTATCTTGAACATCGGGAAAAGAATGTAACGAAGAACTGTAAAGACGGTCTCTTGAATAAATTAGTGACAAACATTTAACAAAACTAAAGAACAGCACTTTGACAACCACGTAAATGAAACGAAACTAAAAGTTAAATCATAATTATCAAACTGAACAAGACGAACTTAAACACTTCATACTGAAACATTAAGACAAGTATCTAAGCTATTGTCAAAGTATTTATACTAGAAGGGAAACTAAAAGAAACTCATTACGCATGCAAAAGGACAGATGAAGCGATGGTCAAATGGGAAACCATCGTGACGAAACGTCATACCGGAAATGAGTGGTAGACAAATGACGTCACCTTGTGACGGTCAAGAAACACGTCATTACGGCTCCCGATTGCATACGAAGTACGACGGGAAAACAATAACAAGCCGGGAGTTTTAAAAAGGTAAAAAGTGTTGGAAATAAATATAAGGTAAGTTAAATAACTATTGTTTATATGAATGATAACTTTAATAAAGAAAGATTAATAAAGTTAACCAAATTTAATAAAAGGAAAACCTGTTAAATGAAAAGGTAAAAATGGTATTTTAATAAAAGGTAAATAATAGACTGTAAAGGTTATAATAAATGAGTAAACTTTAAAATAGGATGAATGTAATTAGGTTAAAGTAAATAAAGATAGATTGACTATAGAAATGGAGATATGGCCGGAAAGTGGCAAGAACAGGGTGACATTTCCTGTCAAAAGCCCCCCCCTCTTGACACTTGAACGGCCTGAAAAGAGCAAATGCTCACAGAACCACCGAAAAACATGATCTTACAACCATAGACACAGGTTCTACAGGAGCCTAAACTAAATATGCATCCACCATCTCCACAACCTATCAAAAAAAAAAAAAATTCTTGACCTATAACAAAAATTTACTGAAACTTTACTTTAAGCAGAAAAACCTCTAAAATAGAAATATACTCCAGATCGCCAAGTCAGATATTGCTTTAACATTATAAATCAAACATAAAAATACATATAATACACAAATTACATATAAACACATAGATTACAAATAACAAATATTAGTAAAAATTTCATTTTTCAGCCCCCCAAAAGTTGATTGTTTAATACCCTATACATGCTGCAATTCATTATATCAAAAATATCAATTCAATGATCAACATTAAAAAGTTTTAAAAATTGAAGCTAGAAAATCTTACATTTCCTAACATTGCAAATAGAACTGCTAGTGTAAGCATCCATCTAAAAAATAATCTTTAAGCTACAGATAAAAATGAATATTTGGAAAATTTGAATACAATCTTTGCAAAAAAAAAATCCATTTGAAAAATTTAAAATAAATTTTGTGCAATTTTGCAAACGTTTATCTATGTGGCAGCCTCAACAAATCCTAAGCAGTACATACTTTTTAAAGATGACAATAACTCATCCTCTTTCATTCTGATCTATTCCCCAAGAAAATACTAGAAAGCAAGAAAAAGGTAGATTCCAATAGGGCCCTTTATCAAAACCTACCCACAAAAACTAATAAAATTCAAAAATAAATTACTGTAGTATACTGTTCAAATACAAAAAAAAAAAAAAATTTCCTCAAGAAGTAAATCTCCAATCCTCAATATATCCAGCGATCCAGAAAACTTATAATATAAACGAGCAACAAAAAAAGATAATAAGCTGTTGATGTTTGACCTCTCTCAAAAAAAACCCTAACAAACTTGCTGAAATCCCTGAATCGAATGAGTACCAAACAGTCAATCCAAGGATCCCAGCCCAAGCAGCACCAATGCCGAGGCACGCACATACTCAAGGCTCTGGGACCTGCCTATGGCCATAGGACTTCATACATACCTCACACATTCTACATATACACCCAGATATACCGGATTCGAGGCAACTCTTGAGGACAAAACTAAAAACCAGTCTCAAAAAAACTTTTTTTTTCATCTAACAAAGCAAAAAAAAAAAAAAATTAGTATAATAAAAAAATTTCTATTTAGCTACAAAGTTAATTTTTAATTCAGGGGGTAGATGATCAGATCTATTCGAAACGAGAGAAAATATCAAGTAAAAAAAAATAGGTATCCAGTTCTTACAATTACATGAACCGACCCTAAAAAAATTTAACTTGATTTAAAAAAAAATTTAGCATTCTAACTTTCAGCTAAAAACAATTCATCTCTCTAAATAACTGCCAATGATTCACACAAACAGCTACCACAACGATCTAAAAAAAAGAAAAATTTTAAACCTCTGGAAAGACTTTAAAGTCAACCAATCTTCTCAATTTCAAGTTCTTTTAACACCTACTCTCATTGGCAACTCAGAACTTATTACATGTATCCTGACCTCTCTAAACTGACCTAGAAGGACAAAACTTTAGAATATCCTATTTTCTACATCTTCCCAAATCAGGAACCACTTGCCAAAAATAATTCAACTGAATCTGAATCTTAAAAAAAATATTAAACTTTTGATCCAAATTCTCAAAAATTGAACTTGGCAAAAAAATCTCCATCTTCACCAGAGAATAGTCAGAAAAAGGTCAGCTAAAAACATGGTTTAAACATTTCCAGGGTATAACAAGTCTAAAACAATTTAACAATAAAAAAAATATTTCTTCAAAACCTCAATATTTTACCAAAATCCATCCAAAAACGAAGTTTAACGACCCATTCTTCATGTCTCTTTTAAACTTGAAAAGTACAAACAGCCAAAAAAAAAAAAAAAAAAAAAAAAAAAATATTTCAAAATAACTTTTATAAAGAAAATATTTTATGTTTAGCTTTATAAAATGTAATTTTAATGCCAAACCAAAAATTCCCCCCCTTCAAAAATTTCGTCCTCAGACAACTTAGAATTTAATCGAGTCTTACAACTCCAGATCCAAAAAGCATGAAGACAATTTAACAGAGGGCATTAAAATGGATAGCATTTTAAATTAAGCTAAAATCAATTCAAAATTATACAACATCAAAAATTAAGTTTAAACTACTTTAAAATATAAAAACATAAAATTAAACTATTTCAAATTATATAACATTAAATAAAAATAAATTTAAAAATGCCATAATGAGGTTTAACTAAATCCCACTTTAATTACATAGGGATTAAAATGACATGTGAAGATTTATATCTTGCACATAATATCCAAAAGATTTTAAAAACAAACCTCTTAAAATTTAGGCAAAATTAAACAGGTTTTATAGTTAAATCTTCAAATAGTCTTTTTCAAAATAAAGTTAAAAAAGAATTAACTGTAAATCAAAAATGTATAACAAGATCTAAAGATAATGGCTATACTTTCAAGTATTTGAAGAAAATGGCATGATACTATGTCATGAGCTTAAAAACAGCATCCTAAATTGATTTAATGATTCTTTAGAATCAATTACTTAGATAAATTATATAAACAAATTTAATACATATTCAAAAATAGATTATCAGGGCAAAAATTCAATTTTTTATTGCAAAACAATATCTTTAATATTGAAAATCAAGACAGTAGAAAAACACAATATATTACTGAATAATAAATTTCTCAGATCAGCCAATCCTCCATATAGCCTCATACAAGACTATTTAAATGAGTATAGTTGATCATTCAAAAAAAATTCAGCAATATTTCAAAATAAAGCAGTATATAATAAGCTTTTAATTGAAAATCTTGACCCCTATTTAAAACCTTTAAACTGATTTGTAAGCAAATTTATGAAATATGACCAGAGCTGAACTTAAACTATAAACTATCAAGATTCAGGTAATTGAGGGTAAAGCACGGTAAAACCCCACAAACTTCTGAAATAACTGATAGTAAATAAATTTAACTGTAAAGAAAACCACTTAAAGACATATTACTTAGACGAGCATATTATAAAAGTTAAGCCAAATTTATAAAATTTTAGGGTCAAGATATGGCATTTAAGAAATTAACTGTAAATGAAAATAATAGAACTTAATAAAACCAAGTTATCCATGTCAGGAAAAAAATTGGGCAAACTTTAATACCCCGGAACATACGTTCCAAACCTGAAGAGAATTAACTATACAAAATATAGAAAATGCTTTAAAAGATTATGATTTCGCCCTGATTTTAGAGTTAAGTTTATTTTTAAAGTTAAGTGTAAATACTAACTCAAAGTTTAAAATATTGAAAAATTTCAAGAGTTGCTCGAAAATGGTCACAGTAACAATTTAAATTAAGCTTCATTAATTAAACTTCATTCACATCAGCTCAGTATACCAAAGTAATATAAAAAAAAATGAGACTTCATTCATTAATGATTCAAAAGATCATCAAGATACAAGTTAAACTCCAAACAGGATGGACCAAAATCAAAAATTTCATGTATAAAAAAATTTGCATAACAATGTATATATATTTTAAAAATTATACAACATATATATATATATATATATATACTGAAAAATATGCAAAGTTCTGACTGCAGCTACATTGATGGAGCACACTAAACTCTTCAAAAGCTTCTTGAAAATTTTACAGCATGGACATCACGACGCAGGGCTGAAAAAGTCATTTCCAGTAGAGACTACCACAAGCAGAGAAAGTCAAGTCCTCAGCATGCAAGTCGTTGACTTCAGATGGCAAGTTCTTGGCACCAGTCAGCAAATCCCCAGCAAAAAAAAAACTGCATTCACAATGAAAGTTCAAAAATCCACCTTCGGAGATCCAGCCACTTAAAAACACCGGCAATAATTAAAGATGAGTCCAGGCTTACTATCACACAAAAGTTCCGGATTGAAGTCACACCAGGAAAAAGTTAAAATCTTGTTTCAAAAATATCAAACTGCAATGATATCATTGCAATGTATCAACAAGAATATCAAAATGCAATGGCCCAGTACGCGGACCACTGCCAAAAACTACCTTTAATATGCATGACTCTTCCAAAGATGACTTAAAAATTCTTACGAATATCATCTTTTATCACAACCAACATCAATGACTCCAATATCTTGAACCTCCATCTGTGTAACTGTACCAGGAACTCGAGGCCAGCAATCGCCAAAAAAAAAAATGACTTGATTTCTTGAATAAATGTCGTTTTTCATCACAAGCATCAAAACTTTATTGGCTGTCACAAAAATCTTGAATCTCCTTCAGTGAAACTGCTCCAGGCATCAAGAAACTGAAGGCCAACATCTCCATCAGGCAAGGAGAAGTAAGAAGTATATGCCATGAAGTCAGAAAATTTTAAATTTACCTCAAATTTACAAAAAAATTTCTAAGTTGCAAAAAAAAAAAATTATATATCTATCAAAAATCCACCAAGTTTTCTTTAAATTTAAATAAAATTCCTTAAAAATTTTCAAAAATTACATTAGATTAACCAAAAAAAATTTTAAGGTAACAGAAATCAGTTACATTTTTCACCTAAGTTCATAAAAATTTTATAAAAACTCAAAAATTACTATATTGTTTTAAAAATATTTGTTAAATTTAAATAAAACTTATGCAATTTATTTAAAAAACCAAATAAAAGTAATTTTTAACTATGAAATTTAATTAAAAACTGAACAAAATATAATAAATTAACTGCCCCCCCCCATCGCAAAGCATCGCTAAATGTCGATGGAAGCAGCGTTTACTACGATATCGACGGACCGTTAAGGGTTAAAAAATGGCAAATACAAACATAAACTAAAGTTTAAGAAACAAATATCTATTAAAAAATTTATAAAATGAAAGTAAAACGCTAGATTTAAATTACATTTAACTATTACAAATTAATTTCTATTTAAAAAAAAATTTTATAACTCATTAATATATTAAATTAATAAAAGAAAATCAGGTTAGGGACTGGCCCATAACCTTGGCGGATTTAAATTTTGAATATTAAAGATTAGCAGAGATTAAAATTAATTAGCACAATGGAAGCTTTTGCTTTTAGTCCCTAAATCTGTAAAAAGTTAAAGTCCGGAAAATTAAATAACTAAAATACTGTATGTTGATGAAATAAATACAAATAAGTTAAAAACAAAATTAACGTTTATTTAAAAGAAATAAAGATAAAAACAATATAATTAACAAAGGTATTTAAATATATTAAACAATTAAAACAGGAAACAAAATAAACTGACTTCATGGCAGGCAAAAATTACACTTCGGTAAACAAGGAATATGACATCTGAATACTTGACGATCTGCAGCCATAACATCGATTCAAAAGAGCAGTAGTACACCTGAGTAAACACTACTGACTAAATGCTACTATCCTTTCCCCAAAAACAATAGCCGGTCTCAAAATGAACAGACGAAGCAGATGGCTGACTTAAGTCCAGCTTTAAAATACTTCTTAACAGCTATCTTGAACATCGGGAAAAGAATGTAACGAAGAACTGTAAAGACGGTCTCTTGAATAAATTAGTGACAAACATTTAACAAAACTAAAGAACGGCACTTTGACAACCACGTAAATGAAACGAAACTAAAAGTTAAATCATAATTATCAAACTGAACAAGACGAACTTAAACACTTCATACTGAAACATTAAGACAAGTATCTAAGCTATTGTCAAAGTATTTATACTAGAAGGGAAACTAAAAGAAACTCATTACGCATGCAAAAGGACAGATGAAGCGATGGTCAAATGGGAAACCATCGTGACGAAACGTCATACCGGAAATGAGTGGTAGACAAATGACGTCACCTTGTGACGGTCAAGAAACACGTCATTACGGCTTCCGATTGCATACGAAGTACGACGGGAAAACAATAACAAGCCGGGAGTTTTAAAAAGGTAAAAAGTGTTGGAAATAAATATAAGGTAAGTTAAATAACTATTGTTTATATGAATGATAACTTTAATAAAGAAAGATTAATAAAGTTAACCAAATTTAATAAAAGGAAAACCTGTTAAATGAAAAGGTAAAAATGGTATTTTAATAAAAGGTAAATAATAGACTGTAAAGGTTATAATAAATGAGTAAACTTTAAAATAGGATGAATGTAATTAGGTTAAAGTAAATAAAGATAGATTGACTATAGAAATGGAGATATGGCCGGAAAGTGGCAAGAACAGGGTGACATTTCCTGTCAGCTTCTTCTCTAAAAAATATTTTTAACATGAAGGTTACTCTTAAATAAAAAAGTACAACTTTATGGGATAAATTTTAATTTATTTTTGTTCAGAAATTCATGAAACAAGCAGGTGTTGTTGCTGAAAACCTATCCTTTTTTTTTTTTTTTTTGCAAACGTTTTAGGTTTTTTCAGAAAACAATGTCAAAATGGATGTTTTGTTTAAAATTTTCATTCGAAAGAAGAATAACAACACAATCAGGATGAGTAATGTATTTGTCACATGATCGAAATCGCTTATAACTCTATAGATAATTTATCGATCACAAAATGTAAAATACTATTCAATTCCATAGTCAGGCCTTCTACTTTGATAGCTTTCCATTAAAAAATGAATTTGTAAATGTTTAAAGACGTTTTGAACTTGTCGAGCAAAACAGTTCAGAACAGCCTTAACCACTCATAGTTTTCACTATACACGTGAAGATTGAAAATTAAAGAAAATCATGGCACGCAAGTACATGTTTTATATTTGCCTCCTAAAGTTAATATGGCAAACGTGTATTACATTTACTTTTTCAAAGTAAAATTAATGATACAGAATTGCACTTGATCGAATCTCACTGTGTATAAAAATAGGTAAAATTGTGTTTTAAAAATAAATTATATTTTTAGTGGTAGATACGAATAAAACACAATATATCCGAATAATCGATTAAATGAAGGATTATTGTAACTGTAATTTATTGAACTGATATTTTTACAACTAAAAATATACGTGGTTTTAATGTAATAAAAGATAACGACAAAAATAAAATATATATATATATTAATAATAAATAATTTTGCAAAGACTATTCAAACTTTCGGGAGGGGCTTCAGCCCCCTTAGCCCCCTCCCTGGCTACGTGCCTGAGGTCTGTCCATTGCAAGAAAATATCTTTTAAAAATACTGAAATGCAAACGAGATATTTTAAAAAAACATCTCCCATAGGATCAGGCCCTTTTTACTGCATGGGCAAATCGGGACTTTGCCCATGGGCCCCGGACCTTAAGGGGCCCCCAAAACCATGCATTAAATTATAAAATATTTACTTTTTTTTTCTATTCCAACTCTTCCATATGTTGAAGTTATTAAATTCATCTTAAAGCAATATAACAACTTGATAAAGTTAGGGTTTTGTTCTGCTCTAAGGTAAAAAAAGGAGTAATTTTATTAATTATAGTATTTAATTTAGAATTGACGGAGCTAAGAATTTTCTTCTGTTTATATCTAAGGTGCGAAAAATATGTTTATGTCTTACACATACACATATAAATGACCATTAGTTCTATTTGAATAACGTTGCAATGTTTCAAAAGGGGTCCCCTAATTTATCTTTGCCCAGGGCCCCAAGTTGTCATAATCGGGCCCTGCATAGGATTATTTCCTATTCATGAGGCAATGTATATGTGTGAGTGAAATAGCCCTTATAAGAAGGGAATAGATTTGTTTAACCCTCTGCATCCCAAAAAGCCCGAGATATTTTAATTCGTACAGTTGGCAAAAAAAGTATTTGTACACTTCATTTTTTTAAATTATAATGAAATTAAACAAACGATTTAAGCAAAAAATACTGTAATACATTAATTTAATGCATTATATTATTATAGAAGCAAAAACAAAATTAAACGAATCGATTTTTTACATTATAATAAACAAATATACAAAAATATAATGCAAAAAAAGTATTTGTACACTATATTAATGTAATATAATTAATGAAAAAATAGTAAAATGATGCAAATTAATATTTTGTGTGAATTTATTTAGTGTTTTTGACTACTTCTAGATGGTGTGACATAGATTCCACCAACTTTTTTGTAGCGGTCTGGTTAATATTATTCCATGACACAATAAGAGTTTCTTTAAAACTGTTTTTTACTGATACATATTTTTTTCTCGGATTTTTGCATCCAATAGCATCCACAAATTTTCTATTGGATTCAAGTCTAGAGATTTTAGAGAAATTACCAGTCGTCTTCGAGTATTGTAGTAACCATGAGCTGGTGATCACAGCAGTATGCTTTGGTCGTTATCCTGCAGAAAGTTAAAAGCTTCTTCTATGCATAATTTCTTAGCACGGTTTAATAAATTATGCCGCGACACATCAATGTATGTTAAACCTGTCCTTCCATTGTCAATAAATTTTAAATGTCCTGCTCCATTAGAAGCTATACACCCCAAAACTATAATATTTCCCCCAACATGCTTGATAGTTTGAAGTATACGTTTTGGATCTAGAACAGTTTTATTTTTACGCCAATTTTTTCGAATGCTTGGTGGTAAGAAAATTCCGAATTTTCCCTCATCAGAAAAAATTACTGTTTTCCAAAAATCCAATGATTTACTTCTGTATGCGAAAGCGAATACTATGCGTTTTCGCCTATTTGTTTCGCTGATGAATGGATTTTTCCTTGAGGTTCTTCCTTTTAAATATGCATTGAGAAGAATATTTTTTATTGTTTGAGGTATTACTCTGATGCGAGAAGATGTCGCAAGGTCTCCAGCAAATTTTTGAACCGAACGCATAGGATTTTTTAAAGCTTTTTTAACAACACTCCCTTTTTCCCTCATTGTTAGTTTGCTGAGAAGTCCTGGTTTTCATTGAATTTCGATGCTTTTAATTTATTCATAGTGTCCCACTATATATCCAATAGTTGTAAATGGTAATTTAATAGCTTTTACAAATTCTTGTTGCGAATTTAAATTTTTATTATGCTCAATCATAGGATTTCATCTATCTAGAGGCGCCTCTCTAGTTTTAAGTTCTATACTTAATTACTTCAAGAGCAAATTATATTAAATGTCAGAAAAATATAATATGAAGTTAAAAATTATTAACAGCTTCTGTAAAAGTAGTTCTTTGAACCATAAACACTATAAAACACAGTATATATCAGGATGGAGAAATGTACAAATACTTTTTTTGCAAGAAATTTTTAAACTTTTCCTATTAGAAAATTATTTTACATCTTTATCGAAATTTTCTGTTATGTAATTTAAAATGCACGGTAAACAGACTGTATTAAAACTATTTTTGACAAAATATCTGCTTTTATTTAGTTAAAAATTAAAAATTTTAGAGTGTACAAATACTTTTTTTGCCAACTGTATATTTCAGTTCTCACCAGAAAATTAAGACAACAATATTTGCTTTAATCAATAACAGAACATTCCGTATTTAAATAAAACGAAATTAGCCATTGAATTTTTCTGGTGTGGAATGAACTACATAATTTCTAGAACGTGTTCTAGCATGGGAATTAAAGGGTTAATTATATTTCTTCATAATAATGTTTCTAGTTTACTTTATTTAAACATTCCTGTTATTGACTTTGTCTCATCTTAAATAGAGGCAATAAGACATGGGTCATTCTTGAAAAATGGTCTATTTCAGTCTTGGCGTCATTTTAAAAATTTTGCTTTATTTATTTGTAATTTTTTATTGTTTTGAATATTTAAAGAATAGAGAATCTTTTCACACAATTTACAATTCTATAGCTGTTTTATTTTGTGGCTTAATATTAAGTAATACATGGGAAACCTCACCTGATTGGGTATCCCCATTCACATTTAAAAAGTTCTATCAAAAAGTGAAATAAATGTTAAATAGTTCTTATTGTTAATTCCTTTTTAAATGAACCTTGACTAATTTAAAAATGGGTTTCAATAAATTAAATAATTTTTGCAAATGCATTCTTAAGTTATGTTTTTGTTTGTCCCAATTGAAATTCCCAACTTCGTTACTAACAGTTTTAGCTTCAAACATTCATTCATAGAAGGCAGAACTGGTAGATAATTTGTATTAAAACAAAGGAAAAGAACTCCCTTTATTAGCTTTGTGATCAAGAATTGTCATTTACTCTCAGTTAAAGATTATTTTATTCAAATAAATAGAATTTTTTTATTTTGTCTTTAGGGATACTCCACTCCATTACTGCCTATGAAAGGTACACATTACATTACTGTAAAATCCCGTTAATCCAATGTTCCTGATCAAACGCCCCCTCCCCATTTTATAAAAAATTTGAAAATTTCAAAAAATCCTGAGAAAGCGCCCTCCTTCCCCATTCTCAAATGCGATTGAGAATGGTATGAATCATTATGAAATGAATGAATTATGAATCTTTGATGAAATGTGTGTTTTTTCGAGATTTTTTAATATAAGTAATTAAAATTAATCAAAATAAAAGTTAATTGCTTACATAACAATTATTTAAGTAATATAATATAATGAATGTTGATATAGTTTATTTCTATAATTGAACTGATCAACTGTAGCCTAGATTTCTAATTTGGTTGCTATCAACCATTTCAACATTTTCACTACCTATGTTTTAATAATTTACCTCTGTTGATTTAATCAATTCTTTGCTGAAACTAAGCAAAAAAGTGCAGCAAAAAATAATAACTATTATAATTAAGAATTTTTTAGATAATTTTTTATTGTTTTAAGATTTATTAGAGGGTATAATGATTATTATATTTCAAATGTTTTAAATAACTTTCTGTTATGGGATTCTAATAATGAGTATTAAATGACTAACAAAATTCAAGTGTTTTAAATACTTTTATGTCTTAATATTCTATTAGTGGGGTAAAGTTAAACATATAGGGTAGCTATCATATAATAAACTGTTACTTTAATTTTTTAAATCCTACATTTTTTTGTTTTTTAGTATTTTTTCAAAGAAAAAAATGAGCATAATAGTATAAAATGATGAGAAAAATGTATTAGCAATCAAAAAGACAAAGAGAACATGCAGAGACTATATGATGCAATAAAAAATGCAACTCACTAAGATATGAGGAGGCAAAGAGAAAGGAAAAAGAGAGGTACCAAAAAAGCAGGTAAAATTAAAAGCATTAATAAAATGGTACAGCAAGAATAAAGAAATGTTGGTGAGAAAAAACAAAGAAATCGGTACTTACATATTAACACCACTGCAGTAGAACTTGTGCTAAAGCGCCAATAAAGAGCAATCTTGTTGATCGCACGTGCACTCAGTTATCTTTTGGATGCCTTGTTGTTTGCTGATTTTTGATGCCATTTTTTAGTTCTACAAAAATGCGTATTCGGGATTTACAAAAAGCAGAAGAAGATGCAATATTAATTTAATCTATGTTAAACTCTATATCGCCCCATTTTCCACTGAAATCTGATTGACAACTTTGTTTTTAAATAAAGTGTTTTGTATTTTGAAAGTGTTTTGATTTTAAATAATGTGTTTTATGTCATGATTTGTCACCAAAAAGTTTTGGTGTAGATTGGCGGTGCTTAAAAACTGCCAAATCTGTAGCAGCAGTGGCATTAATACGCAAGTACCAAGAAATCTTACAACCTAAACAAGAGGAAAAAAAGGCTGAAGAAAATACTCCTCCATGAAGCCTATCTTTAGGTTTACTAATATTGGTACAAAATGTGCCTTCAACAAGTAGAGAAAGCCTGTATAGAAACAGATGGAGAAAAAATATATGTGATCTGAAGAATGAGATTCTAAAGTTAAAGGCCAAGCTTAAAGAATCTAATAAAGAGATGGAAAAGTTCAAAAAAAGAGCACAAAGATCTCAAATAGCAAAGTTGGATACTCTAGCAAAAAAAAAAATTAAATTAACTTGTTACAGGTCAATGTGTTTCATCAGCAACTAAAAAAAGTTATTGCATGGAGAAGTCACAACAAAGCAGCTGAAAGACAATTTAAAACAAACGACAAAATATAGAAAAGTGATATCAAGTGTAAAAGGAAAGATTGTGAGAAAATACAAATTCATGTCTGAACTTCGGAAAGATGAATGAGTTTTAAATATACTAATTTTTCTATCATATGTCTTATGGTGTATAATTCATAAAATTCACATAAACATTATTTTTCCTTCACTGTCATAATTAGTAATTCCAAAATCTGTCAAGACTTTTTCAAATTTCCCAGTGTTGGTGTATGGGTAAGGGTTGAGTATTTGGAAAAATAAAAAAGCATCAATTCATTGGTAAAATCATGTCCCATGTCCATAGAAATTAATGAGATGTATGAGGTGAAATTCCTGAAGAAATCAAAGATTAAGAATTTTTTTATTTTTCCAAAGAATGATAACACAGACTTTATTAATCAGAAACAGATACTAGAAATTCTAAATGAACCCACTTTTAACAACAGAGGAAATTATGGGTGCAAAAAATAAACTATTCGAATTGTTGATTAGTGAAGGATCTATCTGTGTTTTCATTATTCTTGTTGAAATGATCAAATCTGGGGAGATTACATTGTTTCTGTTTTAACACCTAATCTAGGGTTTTTCCATCATATATTAAATTTTGAATGAAGAAAAAGCTATATATATATAAAGCTAAATGTATATATATATAGCTAAATTTATATAAAAAAATGCTTATTTTTCCAATTGCATAAAAAATAGATTTATAATGTAATTCAAATCAGTTTTTTTTTTACATCAATTCATTGATGGCAGCTAATTCAAGAATCATTCTTGAAAAATTCTGCAAGACGATTAAGGGCTTAAAGAGTATTTATAAGCCTCCGTTCTTACATAAAATGTATTTTTTCCAAAAGTTTCCATCAAAACAAAAATTGTAGGTACTTTTTTATTTATCTCCAATCGAATCATGCATTTCATCAAACTATTTTTTTTCTTTTCTTTTGGAAAACATTTTAGTGAAAATTTCAAATTGAAAATGAACGAAAAAAAAGAAAAAAAAATACTTAAAATGAGTAAAGTTATGGTTTTTTTTTTTTTTAAAAAGAAAACCTCTCAAACAAGGTTTTTTTTTTTTTTAACATTTGCAAAGGGTATTTTTCCTTTTATTTTACTGCCTCACTTACACACTCAGAAAAAAATCAAAAGTATTAGTCTGTGAATCTTAAATTAATAAATAATGAAATATTGGATAGAATAATGTTTTCCAATGTTTAAATCAAGAGTTGTTAAAAGAAACTCTCATGACTAAACTAATGTGAACTGGAACAATCTGTTGTATGAAAAATCCAAATACAAGAGAGGGGTCAGGGGAAGCTATTTTTTTATTAAAAATAATTCATAAGTTATAAAAATGCTTATATTCAATTATCGTTATATTTGCTCATTGTTTTTGTAATTGCATTTTGAATTATGTAAATTTATTTCATCAAACATTACATTATATTTGTCTATTTTGGTTTTTACTCGATTTACAGCCATGTCAGGCAGGAGATCTTTAATATGACTTGAGAATAAAGAGTGTTGATTTGTTATGTTGTTCTATGAATAATAAGGCAACTTTTATAAGAACAAACTCAAAATTTGTAGTTGCATATATAAATACGTAATGTAAAAGAAAAATACCTGTATAATAATAGCCTAAGTCATGTGACTGACATTAGAAATTCCAGACTGGTAGCTTTGCTTTTTCTATGCCAGGCTGCTATTTTGATACTTAGCGCAGTTGATAAATTTCAAAATACAAATCCATTGACATCATTTCATCTATGTTGTAATAATGCAATTCATGAGACTGTCATTAACAATTAGGCTTCCTGGGAGAAAACATAACAGGCCATTTTCACTCAAGTATTTTTTTTTTTTTTTGAAAAAAAACTACATAAAATTTTCTGTGATCACAAAGAATTCTTAGCTATCTATATCTAGATAGATATAGCTGAGTAAAAATCTTTCCATGTTTTTAACTCACCAGTTAACTTTTTATTTCCTCAGGATAAATTAAAATAATTCTTTGATGTTAAAATTAAATGTTTGTTGTAGGGATGGGACGAATATTCGGCCACTATTCAGTATTCGGCCCTTTTGCCGAATATTCGGTTGGCCGAATATTGAAGGCTTGTTGACCGAATACTTCGGCCGAATACCTGTAGCCGAATATTTAGAGATATCTGACCGAATATTGGTAAAATCTGGCCGAATATTGAAAGATATCTTGCCAAATAAATTTAGGATTTAAAGAGTTTGTTGAAAATATTCCAATGAAAATGCTTGAGATTTTTTGTAATTTTTTATTTTTTGTTTCACACAGAACACATCACAATACTCCACAAAACATAAATCTTTACATAAATTTTGCACAACAATGAATTATAACTTCTGGTTTCACTTTAAACCAATAATGAAAAATCTTCTAACTAATTCTTTCATCTGACATGAAAGGATGAATTCAAATAATAAATAAAACCCCAGCCAACTTTGGGCGAAGTTAATTAAAAAATATATTAAAAATAATAACAGGTGAGTCAAGAGCACCTCTTGATACCTATAAGTCCCATTTTCAACTGAACTGTGACATCATAATTCTGACTTTAAAACAAAGCACAGAATTCATAGTGCTGCCACCTGTTATCAAACAGAATAACTAACACTTAAATTGTTCTAATTAAATTGGGTTCACTGAACATACTCCCACCCATCAAGAAGTTATTCTTGATGCAAAGGAAGTAAACAAAGTTTTACAATAGGTCTTTTAAAGACACCCCTAACGGTTTTAACAGTCACTACTCTGACTATACCATGCTTATCTGGATGAATTTCAATAATTTTGCCTAATGGCCAAACAGAAGGAGGAACATTATCCTCCTTCAAAATTACAATATCATTTACTTTAAAATTTTCAGTTTGTACTCTCCATTTTTTTCTATTCTGCAAAGAACTCAAATAGTCAATATTCCACCTTTTCCAGAAACATAATTTCATTTTTTGTACTATATGCCAACGAGACCGTAAGGACAAATTTTCTTCATATACCGGTTCAGCTGGCGAAGTAATAACATCTCCAATTAAAAATGAGATGGAGTCAATATATTGATACTGTCTATGTTATCATTATCAATTGCTACTAACGGTCTAGAATTTAGAATAGCCTCAATTTGAGTCAAATATGTATAAAATTCTTCAAAAGTTAAATTAGTATTACCAATAACACGTTTAATATGAAATTTTACAGAACGGACAGCAGCTTCCCATAGTCCACCAAAATGTGGACTTACTGGAGGAATCATATGCCACTCAATATTTCTTTGAGACAAAAAATAACAAATTTCTTCATTACTTTCAATATGACAAATAAATTTATATAAATCTGAAAGTTGCCCCTTAGCACCTACAAATGTTGTAGCATTATCACTATATATATGCTGAGGAGCTCCTCTTCGAGAGCAAAATCTGTTTAATGCAGCAATAAATGCCTCAGCAGTCAAATCACTTACCAACTCTAAATGTAGAGCTTTAGTGGCAAAACAAATGAATAAAGCAATATAACATTTGGTAGTTTTAGCTCCTCTACCTCGATATTTCAAAATATTAATAGGCCCTGCATAATCGATTCCACATGCAGAAAATGGCCTGTTAGGAGTAACTCGGTTAAGAGGAAGATCTCCCATTAATTGTTTGGAAGAAGCTGTTCTATATCTACAACAAGTAACACATTTATAAATACAATTTTTAATTATCTTCCTGGCACATACTATCCAATAACTCTGTCTTATGATGCCCATTAATAAATTTAACCCAGCATGAAAATGCATAACATGAAAATATTTAACAATTAACACACTTAATTTATGCTGAGTTGGCAAAATGACAGGATGTTTTGCATTATATTGGAGGGGTGAATTTCTCAGCCTACCTCCCACCCTAAGCAAACCATCACTATCAATAAAAGGACTAAGTGAAAAAAGAGAACTTTTTTTAGAAACAGGTCTATTTGATCTAATACAACTAATTTCATCTCCGAAATATAGCTGCTGAATATAAGAAATAATCAAATTACCTGAATGTCTTCTTTCGGTTATTGATAAAGGAAGAAATTTACCTTTATTCAAAGGACTGGTGTTCATTTTGCCAACTTTCTGCTTACAATTTTTCACAAACCTAATACAAAAAGCTAAAACATCAACAATTTTAGTAAAAGAAGAATATTTTTCAAAAAGCATATCTATCACAGAATTATTTACAGTTACTGGAAAACAAAATTTAGATTTTTTCTTCTCTTTATTCACAGTATCTAAATTAGTTTTGATTTGAGGTTGTTCAGGCCAATGTTCTTGACTTAAAGAAAGCCATTTTGGGCCCTCCCACCAAAGGGAACAATCAGGAAGATCCTTGGGAGGTAACCCTCTGGAAGCAATGTCAGCTGGATTTTCCTTGCCTGGAACATACCTCCAACAGTCAGATGGAACAGAATCCAAAATTTCGGAAGTTCTATTAGCCACATAAGGTTTCCAATACCTAGGATGAGATGACAGCCAAGATAGAACTACTTGAGAGTCTGTCCATGCATAAAATTTAATAACGAAGGTATTCAAAATAGTCACTAGTGTAGAATATAATCTAGAAAGTAATAAAGCACCATTTAGCTCAAGTCGTGGTATGGAAACAGATTTAAGTGGTGCTACCTTGCTTTTAGCAACCAATATGGTCACCTTTGACTTTATTTCACCAGGTTGTACCACATAGATGACTGCAGCATATGCTGATTCTGAAGAGTCACAAAAACCATGCAATATGATTTCTTCACTGGAACATTGGATCCATCGTGGAATTTGAATAGAACAAACTTGTTCAAATTCTTGTTGGAATTTTTTCCAATTTGCTTGGAAATTTTCAGGAAGAGCAGTGTCCCAGTCTAACTTCATTAACCATAATTGCTGGTAAAACATTTTTATCGCAACAGTGCAAGGAGCCAAAAATCCCAATGGATCAAATAATTTAGCTGATTGTGAAAGAAAATTTCTTTTAGTTATGTTATCATCAAATTGTAAATTAACTTTAAAGATGAAAACATCATTTGTAGAATCCCAACTAAGCCCTAAGGCTTTGGAGCAATCATCAGGATGAATTTCTAAGTTTGTTGACTCAAGAGAATTTGAAGATAAATGAGTCAATACATCAGAAGAATTAGACCTCCATTTCCGTAAATGAAAACCTCTATTTTCTAAAGCCAGTGAAAGTTTATCAATCACTCTAATAGTTTCTTCACTTGAGATTGAACCTGACATACAGTCATCAATATAGAAACTATCTTTAATAATTGAAGCTGTAACAGGATCATCGTTTTCTATGTCCTTTCCAATTTGAAATAAGCAACGAGTTGCTAAAAATGGAGCTGATGCTGTTCCATAAGTGACAGTTTGCAGACGATACTCCTTTAAATCTGAGTATGCTGATTCTCGCCAAATAATACGTTGTAAATCTTGATCTTCTGGAGCAATCAGAATTTGTCTATACATTTGCTGAATATCAGCGGTAAAAGCAACAGGATTTGTTCTAAATCTAATAAGAACTGTAAAGAGATTTGGTTGAGGAATTTGTCCAACTGCCAAAACAGAATTCAAAGAATTACCATTAGGTGGTTTGCATGTACCATCAAACACCACCCGTAACTTTGTAGAAATAGAATCACTTTTTATAACAGAATGATGTGGAAGGTAGTATACTTTGTTGTGTGTAGGATTTGAATCTTTGTCAACAGGTGTCATGTGACCAAAATCTTCATATTCATTCATAAATTTTCTGTATTCATTCTCAAATTTTTTATCAAACTGAAATTTTTTCTCCATAGCAAACAATCGTGAAACTGCCATAGATTTAGAATCTCCTAATGTTATTACATCTTTAAAAACTGGCAACTTAACTTGAAATCTACCTTCTGGAGTTATCTTATAAGTCGAACAAAAATGTTGTTCACAAAATTTTTCTTCTTCAGACAAATGAGGATTTTTAATATCTATTTCTTCTGCTTGCCAAAACTTTTGTAATAATAAATCAACATTTAATTCATTTTTTACACTAAGAAAATGTGAATTGATACTAGAAGAATATTTACAATTAGATTGCAATTTTCCAGCTACCACCCAACCAAACATAGTATTTTGAGCAATTGGCTCATTCTCATTACTAACAATTTTACCATATCTTAAAATAGTAAAGAAACAGTCAGATCCTAGAATAATATCACATTCTTGTGGTTTCATGAAATCTTCATCTGCTAAGGTAATATTCTTAAGATAATCTATGTTTTTTGTATCAAGTAATTCTGCAGGCAATTGAGATGTCACTTTAGGCAAAATGTATGCCTGTACCTTTAAGGATTCATTTGAAAGCTTTGATCCAACTTTGAGAGTTACTGAACCTCGAGTTTGTCCAGCTGATACTCCAGTAATTCCATTTAAAAGAATTCTGTCGTTCTTCCTTTTTAATCCTAAAATTCTTATAACATTTTCACTGACAAACGAACATTCTGATCCAGAATCCAGCAAAGCTCTAAAAGAGTAAGCTTTGTTTTCATTATCATATAGTAAAACTTTAGCAGTAGGTAGAAAAGAAACACATTTAGAATCATTAAAAGAAGCACTAGAATTAATTTGCAATTCATGAGATGTTGACTCATGTGCATAATTTTCATTTAACTGATGATCCTTATTCTCAGATGAAACGGGAACTACTTTATTTTCAAATTTAACAGAGTAAGCATTATTACTTTTATTTTCTTCATGTAAGAGTGTATTGTGCTTACTTTCACACTTAAAACATTTTAAATGAGAATTTGGACATTCCTTAATTTTATGCAAGTTTAAACATAGAAAACAACAGTTATTACGCTTAATAAAGTTTTTTCGAGCAGCAACATCCATGGATTTAAATTTGATACACTTATACAATGGGTGTATTCCTTGACATTTTAAACAAACTTTTGATTTGTCATTTGAATTATGTTTGGAACCTACGAAATTTGAGCTTTTGAAATGTTTAATATCATTTCCATTGTTAGAGATGAGCTCTAAAGAAGAACATCTTACACTTAAAAAGTCAAAAAACTCTTGTAAAGAGGGAAATTCATTTTCTGCACTTTCAATAGACCAAAGTCTTCTACTTTCAGGATCTAGTTTTTGGAATAATAAATATATTAGCCATGGGTCTCTACTTGTAGCTTCATCCCCAACAGCTTTTAAACCCCTAATAACTTCATCACTTATCTTCAACAAATTCCTGATGTTTATACTATTTGGATGCAGAACTGATTTTTGTTCTAAAAATAATTTAATCAAAGAATTTACTATTTGTTTCTTTTTATCATATCGGTTTAGCAATTTATCCCACGCTTCTTGATAAGAATCATTAGAAAGAGGAATATGTTTAATCAATGTAGCTGGTTCTTCAGAAAGTAATCCTTTAAGATATTGAAATTTCTGAATATTACTTAAACCTGCTTGTGAATGAACAGTGGAAACAAACATATCTTTAAAATTTGTCCATTCAGAAAATTTTCCAGAAAATACTGGAATGTTTAACTTAGGTAGTCGAATATTACACTGATTAGGAATATTAATAGAACCACCTTGAGTAGAATTGTGCGTTATAGCATTAATAACTTCAGTAGAATTCAAAGAATCCAATTTGTTTTGGTATTTAGTTTTTAACTGAAAATACCTCTCTTCAAATTCTGCTAACTCTGAATCTTCATCATTTAAGCTAGAATCTAATCTTAAGAATTCTTTAAGTAAATCATCTAATCTCTGTAACCTAATCAAATTTTCATTTTTCGTATTCACATTCTCAAAACTATTCTCTAATCTAGTTACAGAGCCTTTAACCCTACCTCTCTCAATTTTAATTTGAGCTGCCTTTTTTTCATAATCTTCCATTTTATACAATTACTTAAAGCAGAATGATTTCCAAAATAAAATTTAATCAAATTAGCTTCAAAACAAAACTAATCAAATTATACTTCAAAATCAAAACTAATCAAAAATTACCTTGAAATCAAAACTAATCATAATTGCTTCAAAACAATAGAAATCAAATTAAATTCAAAACCTAAACTAAATGAAATTCAAAAACAGAACAAATCAAATTCAAAAATAGAACTTCTGTATAATATTCTATCACTTAAGAATGCTGTTTCATATAAACAATGGAAGAATGTTCTGTTCTTAAATGCACATAAATTCAAAAATAATCTTCTAAATTCTTCAATGCAATATAATAATTCATTATAGTAATTAAATATTCCAATTCTCAAGCAAATAAATCATAATGTACTTCAGAATAAGTAAATAAATCAATGTTATTCTTCAGAACAATTCTATTCTTTCCAAGAACAATTATCAAAATATAATAATGCAGAATATTTATCTTATTTAATCACTTTAAATAAACTTAATTGTTCCTATATTTGCTAACTTCTCTAGCAAAATTAAACTTATGCTATAGCATCATAGAATATTAAAAATAAAAGTACTCACAATCTAGCCTAGGTGCCTCCACTTTTTCTTATGTTGAAAATATTCCAATGAAAATGCTTGAGATTTTTTGTAATTTTTTATTTTTTGTTTCACACAGAACACATCACAATACTCCACAAAACATAAATCTTTACATAAATTTTGCACAACAATGAATTATAACTTCTGGTTTCACTTTAAACCAATAATGAAAAATCTTCTAACTAATTCTTTCATCTGACATGAAAGGATGAATTCAAATAATAAATAAAACCCCAGCCAACTTTGGGCGAAGTTAATTAAAAAATATATTAAAAATAATAACAGGTGAGTCAAGAGCACCTCTTGATACCTATAAGTCCCATTTTCAACTGAACTGTGACATCATAATTCTGACTTTAAAACAAAGCACAGAATTCATAGTGCTGCCACCTGTTATCAAACAGAATAACTAACACTTAAATTGTTCTAATTAAATTGGGTTCACTGAACAGAGTTTCATTTCTCACAATTTTTTTTTATCTAAACCAAATTGGCTACTTCATTCATGAAGTCATTCTCATTCTCATTACAAAATATACAGTTATACAATTGCTAAAAAATACACAGCCTTTCTGTATTTCCTATAAAAGTGAGTGATATTTTAGAAAATGCTGCCCAAGTTGGAGATTTAATTGTATGGGAAATGTCTTCATTAGAGAATGATATATTACAATTCAAGATATAAAAACACTTATATATAAAAAAACTGCCTTATTCTAAAACACTTGAATATTTATTAATGTCTGCAAATTCCATGCACATATTAAAAAGGCTCTTATGAAATTTGTAACTTATTTCCGTAAAGTAAGAAATGAAAGAAATTCATTCACTAGGTGTATTAACAATGATTCATTTTCAAAATTGTCAAAGATTTTACCATATGCATTCTACTTTAAGCATAACCTTTTTCTTTAACGTAATTTGTAATTTAAAGCTTGGCACCTGATTTCAGAGCAGGCTTATTCTTACGAATTTGCTTATCATTAGGGACACAAACTCTAAATGATCAAATTTACTTCATTAAAGGTTATTTTAGAAAATATCTCCTCGTACGTTCTGAGAGAGAGAGATTAAGAATATTATAAATTTGGGATGCAAGAAAGGGTAAAAGTATTTGATAGTAAAAGTGAAGTACATTCTTCTTATTTTAATGAAAATATCTTACCATCCTGACATACTGAAAATCAATTTGATGTACATTAAGATAAAAGAATATAATGCAATTTCATAATTTTTTTGTGTTAAAATAAATGTTTCAAATTTAAAAATACATTTAAAAGCACATTTAAGAGTAATAATTATTAATGAGCTTCTATTTTTTAAATTATATATAATCAAAATTTATTTTCTTTATTGGAAAAAAAAGTTGATATTCGGCCTAAAATTTGGCCGAATATTCGGTATTCGGCTCTTCGGCCAAATCACTATTCGTCCCATCCCTAGTTTGTTGTCATGATTTATTATTTTTTTTTCATTTCTTTTCTTTTTTTTAGAAATATGTAAAAGTCATGAATTTAAAATGTTTCACTTTTAAATGAAAGTTGTGTATTTTACATAAAATGAATGAATGAATTCTTGATTTCTCTACCAGAATTTTCTGATTTGACAAAGGAATGATTAAGTGAATTAAGTTATAATATCATAAAATATTTAGAATTACATTTAAGGATCACCAAATCGGTCGCCAGAGGCAGGCAGCTAGTGTATAATATAAATGTATATGTAAATGTTCAGTGTAAACTTTAAAGTTTAAAGAAGTTTTGAAAAAAAATGCATAACTCAAATGCTTAAAAATATATAATTCTTTGTACAACTTTTAATAGTGATGAGATTAAAATGAGGCTGGATGTAAGGACAGTAAAGAAGCAAAAACTTTGTTTAGATAGTCTTAGTGGATATGCTACAAAGGTAAATAGAGTTTTAAGGAGAAAAAATTAATTTACAAGTGTTTAATTTACAACTGTTAAAATTTCGTTTTTATCGGTATGTATATGAGAGAACCGGATATGCGAGTGTCTATTGTATTGCGTTCACACCTACACATATGTATGTTTGAAAAAATACTCAAGTTCTGTTGTACTTGAAAATACATAATGTACAATGTGATTATTTAATGTATGGATTTTTATATTGTTTAAAGAAATGAAACTTATCATATGTGATAGCTTAATTAAGAATTAAAATTTATTGCTATTTATTAAAAAATGCATTATTTTATTATTTTTATTTTTAGACTGAAAAGTTGATTAAACTCTCTTATTGAAGTTCATGAAGTTCATTTCCTTGGATGAAAATGGCTATAATCTCTTCATACTGATACTTTAAAGAAGATTCTGTTATCATCCGAAACATAACTTATGAGACAATGTCATCGATTACAGAAGAAAAATCTTTCTCTGATGAACATCACTTTGTTCCTCAAAATTGTGGTGGAAAAAAACACTCCTCCCCTGATAAAAGAGAAAAACCTTTTATTTGTGAAATATGTTCCAAAACATTTTCTGATAAGAGTAACCTAAGGAGTCATCTCAAGACTCATACTGGAGAGAAACCGTATGTTTGTGAAACATGTTCCAAGGATTTTTCTCATAATCATAATCTAAAAGCACATCTCTTGACACATTCTGGAGAGAAACCTTATTCTTGTGAAATATGTCCCAAAGCATTTTCTGATAAAAGTGCTTTAAGAAAACATCTCTTGACACATACTGGAGAGAAACCCTTTATTTGTGAAGTATGTTCCAAAGGATTTTCTCAGAATAGTCACCTAAGGAGCCATTTCTCGACTCATACTAAAGAGAAACACTACATTTGTGAAACATGTTCTGCAGCATTTTCTGACAAGAAAAATCTAAGAAGTCACCTATTAACTCACACTGGACAGAAACCTTATGTTTGTGAAACATGTTCCAAAGCATTTTCTCATAACAGTACTCTAGGAAAACATCTCTTGACTCATACTGGAGAGAAGCCCTATTCTTGTGAAATGTGTCCCAAAGCATTTTCTAATAAAAATACTTTAAGAGATCATCTCTTGTCTCATACTGGAGAAAAACCCTATTCTTGTGAAATATGTTCTAAAGCATTTTCTCGGAATTTTACTCTAAGAAGCCATCTCCTGACTCATACTGGAGAGAAACCCTTTGTTTGTGAAGTATGTTCCAAAGGATTTTCTGATAAAAGTACTCTAAGAAAACATCTCGTGACTCATTCTGAAGAGAAACCCTTTGTTTGTGAAATATGTTCCAAAGGATTTACTCAAAAACATAGTCTAAGAAGGCATTATTCGTCTCATACTAAATAGACACCTCCTGAAAATCCCTTATATATTTATTGTGAAATTGAATATGTACTCAATATATGTCTTTTCATGTACTATTATCACACATCGTTTTTTAAAATTTAGTGATGAAAATTTTTTTTAATTCTTTCATAATTGTTACACTTGTCATTTTGATAATAAGTAAATAACTCCTTACCTATTGTGAAGCAAACCTTCCTGTAAAGCCTTTTATGGTTTTTTTGTTTCAATTTGTCTCATTTCAAGTAAAGTAATTTTACCCTGAAATAAAAATTTAATTTCACTTGAAATAATAAATTGTACATCAATATCTTATATGAATATACTTACGAATGACTTTGTTGAAGTAACATTTTTTAATAAATTTGAGAAATATGCTATAAATATTTTTGGTGCAAAAAACCATATTAAAAAAATATCTTATTTCCTAAATTTTGTTCTTAAAAATTTTCCAAAGATTTAAGTGAAACATATCTCATTATCATGTAATCTTTGGATGCATAATGAGCCATTTTTCTTAAAAGAATATAAATAACTAATTTAATTTTTATTCACCTTGTTTACTTGATTCATAAATACATGTTGTGTAGGCTAATCAATAGTGCACTTTGTGTTTTAAGATTTATTTTCATTATTTTTGTAATTGTTTGTTTGTGTCTTGTATTTCCGAATTTAGAAATTTTTGTGGCAAAATAATATTTTTGCTACCATCAAGCAAATCTTGTCTGTTTGCATATTTTATCTAAAAAAATCTCACATGATTATGACTAAATTTTGTATTCTACCATTTTGTGGTAAGAAATTATAATTGGGATAGGTTATATGGTTGAGAAAATTTTATAAGAGATTCATTTTTATGTCTAACATCCGATTTGTTATTGTATTTTAAAGGGAATGAACATTCAAACAGTTATTAAATTATTGAAAAGTAGCAGTAAACAATGTGGCAAAGCTAGCAGCATTTTGCATCTAAATCAAATTTCAGGATTACCAATGCCAAAACATTCGCAACTTGCTGGCCTTAAAATTAAATAATATCACTGAATTTGGCAATGATATATATTTGTTATGCTGCCGAAAATGCATTGTTTTAATGAGTTGAACTGAAGGCCATTTTTTACCAAGCTATGCGTCCTCCTTCCTGCTGCTATTTTATAGTAGCAGCAAATGTTTGTATGAAAATTTTATTTAAAAATTGCTTTAATTGACTGAATTTTGTATCGTGCAATTTTGGAAATGAGAAGTCCCAAATGTTCGAGAAAATTAAATAAGTAGGTCATTTAAGCGTCACTGTAGATCATTAGAATGAAGATTGAAATAGTTAAGTTGTTGGATGTTTTTTTTAGAACTACTTACTACAAAATTTCAAACAGCCTTAAGCATTACGGGATAAAAAGAGGGGGAAGAGGTGACGACTATTTGTTTTTATGCTTTAATGAACTGAAAATACAATTTGGAAGTAGGAGTTGTTACATCGATTTCTTTATCCTCTCCAAATATGATTTTTGATGTGTTTTTAATTATTTCTGTTCATAATGTGTTGTAATTTTTTTTATGTTTTCTTATAATATTAGAGGTTTTCAAAAATGAATGGTAGTTAATAGCAAATGTTAAAATACATATGTTGGCTTGTATTTATCCTTGTTTTGTAAGATGAATTTGTTGTTGGTTGATGAAACTGTTGCAGCATTGTTTCTGCAAAAATAACATACTTTAGGGAACTTACTGCCAAAGGGTTTTTATTAAAGGGAACAACAAGAACACAACAAGAAAGGTGACTTTTAAGCATTATTTTTAGAACCATACAAAAAGAGTACATGTCTTGTCAGTGTTAGTTTAAATTTTTATGCCCCAACGTCGCTTTAAAGTTATAAAATTCATTTGATTTGACGCTCTTTTCGCAACTTGTTATAAAATTCATTTAATAGATCATTAAGTAGCAATGCAGTTTAGAATGAGTTATAGATACATTGCTTTACCTTGATCCATAAGCATTATTGGTTGCACAAAATAAAAATATTTTTAAAAGGATTTCCTTTGCTTTTGAACCTTCTCAGCTTTTTTGTCCGAGGAATATTGGGAAAGGAAAGTTTCAGTTTGGGAATTTTTTTACTTTTTTATTATATTTGTGCATTTTCTAATTTTACAAAATTCAAAATAAATAAATAAATAAATAAAAGATTTAAGAGGAGTTATAAATATGCCACAAAATTCCTATAAATTGTAATTTAAATTTTGCTGGCAAAATCCTTCTAAAATTTATTAAATGATTGTGTAAATCTTCTCATGTAATTTCAAAAATTCACAAAAAATCCTCTAGAAAAATGAAATTTTCACGATTTAAATCATAAAGGGTTAACTAAAAGGGTATTGACAAAGTTTTATAAAAAAAAATGAACAATATGAAATGGGCAATGCTATTGCCCCACCAATGACTGAGGGATTTTTGCTCTCAAAATTGGTAGGCGAGAGGCGCTGGGTTCGAACCCAATCACATCCATTTACCTATTAGGCATTAGACCAGTTGGTTTAAAATTATGGAGTTTTCCATAATTTTCTTCAAACTTTGGATTTCCTTGCATAAATATGGGTTAGATTCCCTTAGAAAGATCGTCATAGAAGGCATTACCCCACTTTTTAGGCCAATATCCCTTGTGTTGATAATTGGCCATCATGAACACAATCACAACCATAATGTTATTAATCATATAATGATTATTCCTCAGTCAATTTGTAAAGTTGAAATGTGTTGGAATTTAACAGAGGGTGATACCTTGTTTGTTGCCATTCTGCTTTTGTCTATAATCATCCAAAAATCGATGTTTAAATGAGATTTTATTTACATCCACTAAGTTTATCTGTTAAAGGACTAAATTTAAATGAAGTGTAGAAATTGTGACAAACATATACAAAAAATCATATTAAAAAAATGCTGTTGCAGTATTTCTGTGTTATGCACACTAATGAAAAATGCACTCTATTATTTGTTTAAACTTCAGTATCATTCAAATAGGAAAATATTCTGCTATGTAAACAAGGTGAAATTTTGTAAAGAAAGAGCGATTGATTTTTTGAATCTGCTATCCTGCTGTTCTTCATTGTAAATGTAACTAGGCTGTAAAATTTGTTTCTGAACTTAAAAAGAAATGTAACATATGTTATTTATAAGCACTATTTTCTTATAAATCTATGAACTGTACCTGTTAAAAATGGCAATTTTTTGTAGCTATGCCAGTACTTGAAAAAAAAAAGTGTTTTAAAGCATAGCAACTAAAGTTTGTTTTTATGAACTTTTTATAAAAATGTGCCACTAGAATTGTGCTTTTTCTTTTAAAAAATTCTGAATAGATGAATTGCTTGTTTATATGACCTTCTTTTTTAACAAAATTTAAATTGTGTTAGATTCAAATTATGTTGCAATCAAAAAATAAAAAAATGTTGTTTATCCAGTGAAAGAGATGTATCTTTTTTTTCTGTTTGATTGAATCACAAACAATGGGATTATTGGGAGTTATTATTATTTATTTTTTTTATTGTATTCACAAGGACATTTTTTTCACTGGATAGCTGGTAGTTGATCTCTACAAAGGTCGTTTTCTACTTTTCCAATTTTGTTAAAAGATTTTTCCACGAGGACATGAGGATACTTTTACTTTCTGAATCTAGTTCTGAATGTGAAAATATCCTCTCTAAAACAATCTTCAAACAAAATCGAAAAAGTAAAAAATGGACATTTCAGAAATAAACTTCAGCTTATACAATGAAAAAAAAATCAATTAGAAACATTGAAATGTTAATAAGATATTTTAAAAGATTTCTTTCATGGCATAGTTATTTGTGAGTTCACAACATGAGTGAAGTAACCTTTTTATCACCTCTCATTCATGTCTGAAGATGCATATAATAATACACTATAACATTTTAATCTGGACATCATCAATAATTTGAAAACTGAATAAACCTGTACGTTTATTTGTTTTTATTTTCAATCACCTATCATAGATGGCACCATCACACATATCTGAAGGAATTTCATTAAAACATTAAGCTAAGTAAAAGAGCATTATCTAATTTATTGCTTCTGTTATTCAATTGTAGAATTGTAAGAATTTTCTGATTATATAACATTTAATATAGCTATATTTTTATATTAATTTATAAATATTCAAAAAGAAGTTAATTTTTCAATTCCTATTTTTCCAACATAAGAAGATGGCATCAAAACATTTCGAAATTGGATTTTGTTATTGTTACTATTATTTAAAAAATTTAATATGTGAGTTACTGTGGTAATTATAGATGCTATATACTAATATTTTTACATGCATAGCCTCATGTATCACTATTTTAAATATGTTAAAATAATAAAATTATTTAATTTATTATAATCAAGAATCTCTTAATTGTACTGTTTCCGGAATAAAGGTATTAAACAACAATAATAATAATGCTTTGTGATAATTTTTATTAAAATCTAGACAAATTTAAGCTCTTTTTGTAAAATAGCTACAAAACTTATCAGATTAGAAATTAACAAAAAATAAAGTCAGCATAACAGTTGGCTATTGGATATGGCCAGGGATGTAGTGGAGGGTATACGGGACTATATCCCGTATACCGTCTCGATTTTTAAAGGTACACCGTATAACCTCTGTTTCTGAAAAATCTGTAGAATACACACTCTAGTGTATACCCTCTGCTTTGAGCGTATATGCTCTATTATTTTTACGATTACACCCCTGGTTGTAACAACATCAGGAATTGAATGTCAACCAATGGTTAGCTAATTATTGAACTAAAGATCTGAAAATATAATTGATAGTGAATCTGCAGGCTCATGTATTAACAATGAAACAGGTTTTTAAGACTTAAATAGAATTTTCTATTTTCAACCAAAATTGTCCAAAAGTTTTTAAGTACTTAATACTATATACAAGTTTATCAGATATATAATTATTAATCACTCCTTCGTGTTACCCAAGTTGGCTGTCTGTGTCTCAGACCAAAACTTTTTATTTTCATATGAAACAAAATGTCATTAATTCATCAATGACTCCAAATATTTTTTTTATTATACGAGTTTCATCTCGTGAAAAAGACAATTTAAGTAACACATATCCTGATTTATCTTTTATAATGATTTTCGTAAATGATTCATCAGTTGTAATAGAACGTTCTCAAAGAGTATTCACAACTTGCATGCAGTTTAAACCTAAGAATTTTTCATTACTATTAAGTCTTTCAGCCCTATCGGTCACAAATGTGTTCCTTACTTTTAAAATGCTTAAGACTGTAGATAACGCTTTGCAGATGCATAAAAACCTCATAATCATGTTTATGTGCAAAAATAATCATAAATGTGTATTTAACTATTCAAAACTTTTGTCTGACCAAAGTTTTAATTTTTGTAGACTCCAAGAAAAGAATCAGAAACAAAAGGCTTAACGGTCCTGATTCTGCCCGCAAACACACTCACAAGCTAATGCTATTCCAATGGGGAAGCACTTTTCTAACAACGCTTTCGTATTTTAACATTTTAAAATAATTTTTTTGCATTGGATAGCTGAGGTCCCTCTCGAGATCGTTCATTGATTACGTTTTCGATTTTGGTCGCAGGTATTTTCTATAAAGTTACTTTCACTTTTTGAACCGGTTTTGGAAGTGAAAGTAACTTTATAGAAAATTACCTGTGGCCAAAATAAAAACAAAGTAATAAAGGAGCGATCTTGAGAGAGATCTCGCTTATCCAATGCAAAAAAAAAAAATAATAATAATGCGAAAGATTTATTAGAAAAATGCGTTCCCATAGGAATAGCATTAGCTCGCGAATGTCTTCGCCGGCAGGGATAGGATCCTTAAGTCTGCAATTTTAACGAACGTGGGAAAAGTACCTTTAAAGTTTAGTCATACATGTATTACTTGCATTATGATATGCACTTATATTATTATAATTTGCAGTTGAATTAGTTGTGTCTGATAATTATAAACACTGACGTTCACAGCAATAAATAAAAGGGTGTCCCATTTAAACTGATGCAATTCAAATCGATGATTTGAGTTGAAAATTTCAATAGAATAAACAAGATTTTTGGAATTTAGATAACTTCATTCTGGCCAAATTTTCAACATTTTTGGTGAAACTGTCATTTTAGACCAAAAGCAAAACAAAATCAAATTTTGGTCAATCTCTAGTAGTAATAAAATGTAATAATAATCTATTTTGGTTATAAATTCGATTTAATTACTTCCTAGCAATCATTTTAGAATCTTAACTAGAACTATTGATTCAAATTGATCATAAATTGGTGATGTAGTTAAAAAACAATAGTCGCCCTTTTTTATTTAATAAATGCCTGTAAATGTATCCTCTCTGAAGCTTTTAGATTTGTGAATATTAAGATCCAATCTGAGTAACCAATATTAAGATAATCTCTGTTAAAAATAAATAAATAATTTTCGAGGTTATGAAGGAAAACATAGACAAAATAAACAAATATAGAGACAATAAATGATAATGATATCAATTTTAATAAGAAATGTAATAAAAAATGTTACATAATTTTCTGTGCATCAGATGCCACAAGTTCATGAAAACATGAAAAATAATCTTTTTTCGCTTCTATTTTTTAATATTGTAAAATAAAATAATGCATTTAGCATAAAAAAACTGATTTACTTTGTTAGGTACGATTAACTATACATCAAAGTATATTCCAAAAAGTAAAATTCCATTTTTAATTACAATCAAATTAAAACCTTATATCATCAAAGAGTTTTACATATTTTCAACATAACAGAAAGCATGAAATTAAATTTATACAAAATAAACTTTACCAGAATTCTTATTACACTTCTATCTGAAATGTTACAATAATTTGTTATCTAAAAAAATTAAATTAATCAGAGTAGTTAAAGCTATAAAAATCTAAATGTATTAACAAAAGTTTGCACTCACAAATATTACCTATGAATGATACACAATAATTTAAAATAAGAAAGACATTTAAAAAAAGGTATTTTGGCAGTAAATGATAAATCTAAAGATAAGTGGATTAGAATTAAAATAGTAGAAATTTATTTTCAATTCTATGCTCTGTGCTAGTTTATAAGAAAAACAATCGAAGATAGACCATCTAAGCTGCTTATTTTTATGCAAAACTTTTTCTTTTATTTAATTGAGGGAATGGAATGAATAAATGAAAAAGTTATTTCTAGTGTTCTTTTTCTACTCTTGACACTAATAGTGAACTACAAAAATATTACTTGACTACAATTACTGGTACCTAAATTAAATGAACTACAAAAGTTACATACTATAGTATCAGCTGTATTATATAGAATTTTACAAGTGTTGTTAGTAAATTGTACATATTAATTGAAACACTTTCAAAACAAAACAGCAAAAGACTTATATTCTATGTGTGCATTAAAAACTATAAAAAAAATGTATGTATAGTTGCGATGATAATATTTTCAGCTTAAAATTTATAAAAAAAAGTCAGTTTTGCAATGAAAGAACATGAAATGAGATTAACATAATTTTTTAAACTTATATATTCTCAATTATAAAAAAACATTACAGTCTAATAAGTCCATATTATAAAAAGAAACGAATAGATAATTCCAATATTATTGAAGATAATATAAAACAAGATAAAAACAAAATTCTGTTTCTGATATTAAGGTACATGATCAATGATTTACTAGTTTAAATAGGTACTACCTTAGTTGGTCACTGTTTCATCTTGATATCTGTATATTTGGCAAAAAATCTCTTAAGAATATGTTGAAGCTTCCATAAAAAAAGAAGTACAAAAATTAATTCAAGGAATGAAAATAAAAACTGAGATTGTTCTTTTGAAAGAAAACATTTTTTGGGTAATCATACAAAAGAATTTTCATCAGTATGAATCTGCATATACTTGCTTAAAGACTCTTTCGAGTAAATTCTTTATTGCATATCTCACACATAAAAGGTTTTACCAATACGAACTAACAGATATCTACTTCAACTGCTTTTTTGAGAGAAATTTTTACTGCATACCTCACATACAAAAGATTTCTCACAAGTATAATTTAACATATGCTTACTAAAATTACTCTTTTGAGAGAAATTCTTGTGATATATTTCACACTTACAGTTCGTCACCAGTATGGATTAAGAGATGCCTGCTTAGATTACCTTTTTGGGAGAAATTCTTGTTGCATATCTTGCATACAAACGGTTTCTCTGCAGTATGAATTAACATATGTCTGCTTAAGTGACACTTTTGAAAGAAATCCTTGTGGCATATGTCACATACAAAAGGTTTGGCACCACCATGGATTAAGAGATGCTTGTTAAAATGACCCTTTTGAGAGAAACTTTTGTTGCATCTCTCATACTCAAAAGGTTTCTCCCCGGTATGAATTAATGTGTGCTGCCTCAGCAGGCCTTTTCGAGAAAATTTCTTGTTGCATATCTCGCACACAAAAGGTTTTTCACCAGTATGAATTAGCACATGCTGTCTTAAACCACTCTTTTGAGAGAACTTTTTGTTGCATATCTCACACACCAAAAGTTTCCCACTAGAATGAATTAGCATATGTTTATTTAAATCTTCTTTTTGAAAAAAATCCTTGTGGCATATTGCACACACAAAAAGTTTTGCACCAGTATGAATTAACATATGCTTGCTTAAATAACCCTTTTGGGAGAAATTTTTGTTACATACCTTACACATAAAAGATTTTTCCCCACTATGAATCAGCATATGCTGACTTAAATAGCTCTTTCGAGATAATTTCTTGTTGCATATCTCACACGTGAATTGCTTTTCTGCAGTATGAACTAACATATGTTGGCTTAAATAGCTCTTTTGAGAGAATTCCTTATTACATATCTCACAGACAAAAGGTTTATCTTTAGTATGAATCAATAGATGTCTGCTTAAATGACCCATTTGAGAGAATTTCTTGTTACATATCTGACATGCAAAAGGTGTCTCACCAGTATGGATTAGCAAATGCTTGCGTACATCATTCCTTTGAGAGAATGTCTTGTTGCATATTCCACAAACAAAAGATTTCACACCAGTATGAATTAACAGATGCCCACATAAATCATCCTTTTGAGAGAATGTCTTGTTGCATATCTCACACACAAGAAATTTCATTATCTGTATGACAGTGAAGATGAACATTTAAACCAAGCCTCTGAAAAAATCCTTTGCCACATACCTCACAAAGAAATGATTTTCCTTGCTGTGAGTCAGAAGGTGTTTTGCCAAAAAGCTCTTGCAGAGAAATATTTTGCTGCATATTTTACACTTTAAAGATTGTTTTCAATGAGGAATATATATCTATATTTATGGATTTGCTCACCTAAAAATAAATAGAATTAAGTTTATCTATCACATTTTACGATTAATAAAGAAGCAATTTAAGAAGAAATAAAAATTAATATCAAAGTACAAACTGAATTAAAAAAAAACCTCTACCATAGTATTAAACAGTACAGTAGTCTCCCAATTATCTGATGCTAGTGGAACAAAAGATTTGTCAAATGCATTTCTTAATTGCATAAAAATTAAACTTTAAATAAAATTATTATAATATAGATACAACCATAAGATAAATAATTTATAATAATGAAAAAAATTACAAAAAAAAAAAAAGTAAATTTATTTAGAAAAATCTATAATTCTATGAAAACAATTTGCGATTAACAAGGAGAAAAGAAATTACTTTTGTGGCTAGATGGATTCTAATATTAGTAGAATTCTGCCAGATATGTAAAAAATTTTATGTGAAACAAATGATTAACTATCCCACCCTGCATCGTTCAGGTCAATGATAATAACTTCAATCATGTATGATTTTATATTTTTAACTGAAAAATCCCCCAAAATATTGATATTTCAAAAGCAAAATGCTTGAAGTACATATTATCTAATTTTATTGGCATAGGATCATTCATTGTTTCTTTTAAAGAAAGACTTCTTGTTCTTATTGAAATTTTTACCGGTTATAAATATAATAATTTTGCAACTAGCATTAAAGCTTTAAAAACATTAATTGATTTTAAGATTTAAAATGTTAAGATACAAATTAATCAGTTGCAAAAATTAAAATTGCAGGTCAAAAACTTTAAATTTGCAAGAAGTACAAATAGAAGGATACCAGAGAAATTTTCTTATGAATGTTCACAAATAAAAGTAGCAGAGTTGTAAGGATGTCATTTCTGAGTTTACATATAGTAATTGATTTTAACAATAATCTAGAATGATTGGTTGAGAATAGAACAGCAGATGTCACAATTCGTAACAAATAGAAGTATTCCTTTTTTAGAAAAGTATATATTTTTAAATTTAATTGAACTATAATGAAGTTTTAACATTATATTTGGATAGAAATTTTATCTAGCATCATATAGAAATAGTTTAATATAATATTTATTTAATATTTATTTGTAATTTATATTATAAGTTTTTATATTGTTAAATCCTTATTTTTTCATTTTTATTACAGTTGTATATTTTTTTGTTGTTGGCGAATACTTTCTAATAGACATTTTTTACAGTTATTGTACAAATGTGTTTGTTTGTGCTTCCACAATTAGCTTTCTAAACTCTTAAATAAATTAAATTTGCCTCTAGTTTTGCATAAATCTCATTTACATATGGTCAATACTAGAAGAGTAATGTAGCAATTGTAGGTTGTGAGAAAATTTTTGTAGGTTGCCAAATTGAAAGAAATTTATTTGCAAACATAAAAGTATAAGGTTTTTCTTTGAATACCAGGTACCAATAAAAGATTCAGCCAGGTGGGGAGGCCTACTAATTGGTTTGAGCTCAACAAGCCCCACCCAAAAGGTACCAATAAAATACAGAAATTAGATATTTCTAAAAATACAGTTAAATGTTTTTTAAACTATTCTCTGGATAAATAAATAAATATACCATGACAAGCAGAGGACAAACAAACATAGAAATATCTGATGAGTGACAATTTGAGATGTCTGCAACCTGCTCTCTGGCAAGATTCATATGTATCTTAGATCTGTGACAGTATGCAGTAGTTACCTTCAGCTGCTGCTGAAAAAAATTAAACCATAGCTCAATCCTGATGTAACTATCTGATGCCTAATCTCGATGCTGAACATGTTATAATGGTCTGTTGATGTTGAGAAACTAACTTTTGCTAATGCAGCATGTTTATACATAATTTGATAAATTTATCCATTAAAAATTATTCATACTTTATTAGCTTTGTTTAAATCTTTATAATGGACTGGTCGGTCTACTTATGATTTTGTTTGACCCAGCTGGCCTATTTAACTTTTTTTGTCAGCCCAGCCTGTTCATTTATTTGTTTTGTTGTTAGCTTAACTAGGCCTGACTGATTACTTTTTTAATTTTCAAATTATGGAACAGCCTGAAATTTAGTGAACTACAACATCCCACATGGCAAAGAAATGGGAAAAAATATTTTTTTAAAGTGAGCACTTGCTTCCTGATAAATATCAGACACAAACTAACAATGTTCTGCCTAATTAGCTAGCTGTCAACAAGGTTGTCCAGATAAACTGTGTGGAATGGCTGCCCAGCGAGGCAGTATAATAAAACAGCAATGGCAATTTAAGCTAAAAGTCTTGGGTTCAACTCTTGTCTTGACACTTTTTCAATCAGTTGGAAAAAGTTTAATTTGTATGATATCTTTAACAAACAGTTTGTATCAAATATCTAGATATCCACTGTTTAATGGAACACCTTTCTGTTAAGCTGTGTATATTGCAGATCAGACACTACTGCAAAATAAGGTTATCTGGGTAAATTGTGTCATCCCAGATATTTCATCTCAGTATTGATAATTTAAAGCAAAAGACTAGGGTTTGATTTCACTGGACACTTTACACTAAGCTCGAAAAATATCATTTAATTGTAAGTGAGCTCATCAAGCCATAAACTTAAAACATCAGTGATATAAAAGATTTCTCACATGAGTAAAACATGGAAATATCTCAATATTCATAATTGATGCAAATATCCTAATGATAGTATAAGAAAAACCTACAGAATTGTATAAGCTGCTAAAGTCATAATAATAATAAAAGATTTTATATATTGGCATCATCATCATCATCCATCAATTGCTTTAAAGTATCAGAATTTCTTGTTAATATGACGGATGGACATAGTACATTTTATGTTTTAATGAAATAAGGAATTTTTTAATATTGAAATTTATCTGTTAATTTTTTTATAAAGTTATAAATATATTTTGTATTGTTTACTAAAGTATTTATAGTCCTTAATATGTAAATTAATATATTTTACAAAGAAATTAATTTGTACTAATTACAAAAAATAAAATTACATCCCTTATTTGCATTATAAAATAACATTTTGTTTTTAATATTTGATTCCACTTATCTACTCATATTAAGTTATAAAAATACAATCAAAAAGACATTTCTATTATATTGATTACTGCTAAAAAGACATTTAAACGATAAAAATCACTTTTTAAGCTTAAAAATCAAAATTCTGGTTGCAAATTTAAATAAAGCATAAGAACATTGTTTAAAGGGATCTGAACAAATATGGAGATAATCAAAATAACACAAAATGAAAGTGATTCAATTATTCATGGAAGCACTAGATAGTTTAAATTTAAAGTGACTTGGGATACAGATGTAGTATTAGAGGTTTGAACAAGCCAGGGCCATTTTTTTTATAGTAATAGCAATAAGCTTTTATTTTAAGCATTTCATTTTGTAAAGGTCCACATTGCATTTTTTTCCAGATTAGACTTTACTTTTTTTTGAAGACCTGCATACGGACAGTACTTACTTTTTTTCTGATGGTTCAGACTTTACTTCGTCATCACTCTTTCTGGGCTGGAACAGACTTCTTTTTTAACAAAAATCAAGCAACTTTGTAACTTTATTTTTCAGTCTGAACAAGCTGAATTTTCCAGGCACAGCTGATATGAAAATTTTTCATCTAACAAAAAAAGAATAATAAAAGTTGATCTTGCACAACAATTTTTGGTATAAATACATGCATTTTTAAATTACCATTATTCTAAAATTTAAATGTATTCCTTTTTAAGAACAATGCATATATTTCTGAGTAATAAAATTAAAACAGAGTAAAACCTGTGAAAAAAATTACCATAAAAAATATGTTGATCCATGCAAAAAAAAAAGCAGCAATCATTTACAACAAACAATGTACTTTCTAAGAAGTGAACCTGTCTACAATGTTTTGTTTTTTCTTTCCTATGTGATTCCAATTTAGGAGATTTTACTATGTTGCATTTTTCCTTTTATAAGCATCCAAATCACAGCATATGGATTACTGATATTAATGAGAACTATACAAACAAATAGAAAATTATTAAAAAAATATAGAGAGATTACATGGGCGAAGGCAGAAATATATCAAAGGAGGAGCAATTTTTTGAAACAAATATGCCTGTATTTTGCAGTCCAAAATGCTGTTTCAAGGTAAAGTTTAAAAAAAAAGCTAAAATGAGTATTTTTTGTCAGAATACTTTATAATCCATTTAAGCTAGTTTCTTTCAAAGTGGAAAAAATCAGCCAGAAGGAAAATCTCCATCTTACAAATGGAGAAAATGGAAAAAAAATTTTATTATCAACTTTTGAATGTAATTTGCAACTTTGGATGACACAATAAATGTATTTTTCCGATAACCTGAAGAAAATTTCATCAGAGCTGTCAAAAATTAATTATATGCTAAATTGATAATTACAACATATTTATAGTAAGATCAGCCACCTGATTAAAGTTTTTCCATTGTTGTTTACTTAAAAGAAAAGAAATTTTATCCAAAATACACAAATCCATCAAACGTTATCCTTTTTAGTTTAATTAATTCAATTTAGCATTTTGATAATATAGTAGACTCCCTCAAATCCGCACTCCTAAAATCCACAACTCTCTAAAATCCGCACATATTTTATGGATGTAAACAATGAAACATTCAGTTCAGATGTAGGTGCAAAAATTGATTTTTTCAGTTTTATATCAATTCCATACATTTTTTAATTTATAATTTTTGTTAAGGATATTGAATTCATATTTTTTCATGAAGAAAGAATAATTTATTCCTGAAAAAATAAAGATATTGCTAATATCATTGGTAATCACAATCTTACCAAATATATTTATGTATAAATCAAGCTTTTTTAGTTAAGTCTAGCTAAACCTGAAATAACGTTTCATTATTTTATGATCCTAATGTGAATTAGTAATGTACCTTTATGAGGCAAGTTTCATTGAATAATTTAGGAAAACACATTTCCTCTTTTATAATGAATATTTAATTGAACATTATTGATTAGTAATTTTACCTTTCCTTTTAGTATTTTAATCATTTTAAAAAATATCTAAATTTTTATTATTTTAGTTTATTGCTTTTTTTAATATTTTAGTATATTGTATGCATTCATTATAATTTTGATTTCATTATTAATTACATTCAAATTATTTTTTTTTAATGTAAACAAAGCAATGACCAGAAATCTGCAAAATTCTAAAATCCGCAAAACCTCTGGTCCCAAGCTGTGCGGATTTGAGGGAGTCTACTGTATTAATTGTTAGACTTATTTAGCAGATAATAAGTAAATGAATTATTTGTCAATTGTAGGATGGAAACTATTTTAAAGATTATTTAAATAAGAAAGAACTTAGACATTACATTCATTTTATTAAGAAAACTAATATGAGAGATTAATTCATTGCAAATTAAAGAAATGATAATAATATGAAATAGTAGATAATAATAAATAATATGACATAGTACTTATGCAAAAATTTTTAAAACAATAATCTTTTAAAAGTAGTAGTTTGATGTGAGATATACATACTAGTGTTAGTAAGAATGGAAATGAGATTCAAAGACTACTTTGTTTATTTCATGTTTTGCATTTGCATAGTATATTTAAAAAAATAAATAAATAAAAACCATTTATGCAAAAAAAAATAAAAAAAAAAAGAACTGGTAAGGATTATTTTAAACTAAATTTCATATTCAATGAATAATCATTCCCATATCCATAAATTTGTAAGCGCTATAAATACCTGCCAATCCTGAAGTTTGTTATTAAAAAATAACTTAATTTTCAAAAATAATATTTAAAAAATATTAATTATGTTTACTACTTTAAAAATCATATAGCTTTGCTTTAATTCCTTTTTGTACCATATTTTAATTTTAAACATGTGTTTTGCTTTCTGTTAATTTTTTTCAGTTTCTTCTATTTTTTTTTTTTTTCCCCATCTCTGGAAGAAAACCGACACTAATTTTAACCATCATTGTACACAAATCTATGTTATTTAGAAATTTATTCAGCTGGACTCAAGCCTAACTGTTAGCTTATACAATGGGTCAGAAAAAATATATACATTCAAAGATCTATAATCCGCACAAGCTGGGGCCAAAGGTTGTGCGGATTATGGAATTTTGCGGATTATAGAGTAAATAGGATTATGCATCATTTTATTATTCTTAGACAGCATTTTAATTTTATAATCAGTATAATATGGAAAGATAAATATGAAATCTAGTAATTAATTTAATAAGTAATCTCAAAAAATGCATTTTAAAGTTATTTTACTTTTATAAAATGATATACATGTGCACTTAAATAAAAATAATTACATATGTTCCGTAATACAATTTATTGTTTCTGTTAATAAATAAAAGAGCTATATTAAAAAAGTAGATAAGCGATACGTGGGATCTTTTAGCTGCTGAAGAACTTGAAGCATCATTACTATGCTCTCCGTTATTCATTTTGCACCTTGCATATGCATTAGAGTAAAAAGTAAAATCAATACTAGATGACACGTAAGTCGTAATTCATAAACATCAACTCATTAACTGTGCTTGTTGCCAAATTAAGAACGTAAATATAATGAAAAAAAGAGCTCCCCGGCTAAAGTTTAGTTTCCAGAAAGATCGGATCTTGAGAAATCAATCAGAGTTCGCCTTTAGTTGAAGGTTCCCGTTTCCATTTCGTGACATTCGCGAAACCTCGGCAATCTATCACTATGATTGATTACATTGATTCGACCGTTTCAACCTATAATATCTAGTTCTTAGTTGGTGCTGTGTTACTGCTAGGATGCGCGACGCACACGAAATAGAGCGTTTTCATTGGTTATTTACTCATTTGAACTTACACAAACTGAAATAGCTATGAATGAAAAGTCGGCATTTCGAACTTTCAGTAAGCTTCGGTGCGTTCCATAATACAGTTTAGTTTTTTACTGTTAATAAAATGAAAGAGTAAATTTTAAAAAATAGATGTTTTATTATGATTTTTATTAATTTTTATTATTTGTTTAAAAAAAAACATTTTTGGATCACGGATTTGTAAATTTTCTTAACTGTTTATTTCATTGTTTACATTCGTAAAGTAACGCGGATTATAGAAAATTGTGGATTATGGGTCCGCGGATTATAGATCCTTGACTGTAGATATATTACATAAAAAAAAGGTGAAATAAATATTTTCATTCATCAACCCAGGGGAAATTTGAGGCCCATTTAGAGTTCCTTCACAAAAATCCATCGACTAAATTAGCACCCTTCACAAACTTCCTTTTAATAGAAGAAGCCCGTTAACAGAACTTCATTCCTTAAAAACATGCTCTGAAATTTGAAAATGTTTAATCCACAAACATCTATTATCTGCATTATATATTAGAATGTAAACAATTAAAATTGTTATTAATATATAAGCTCATAGAGAGTATCTTTTTTTATGGCCATTTTTCAATTGTTTTACAGTTATGACATTACTATGAAATGAGTTCTAATTACATTTTATACACATTATAATACATTTTATATATAATAAATTTAGACATAAGTTCAGAAATGTAGGAAGTAAAGTTATTTAGAGTATGATTTCTAATCTTTTTCATGAGAAAAGTTTACTTTAATGCAAAAATCCTGAAAATATTTCCATCCGTTATATTCATAAAAAGTTTCAAATAAAACTAAATAATGGTTACTTTTACTGTGAAAAAAAGTATATTTCTTTCCAATTACCAATATTAAAGCATCAAAGTAGTGTTTCTAACTTGAAACTAAAATGGAAATAATAATTACCGTGAATATCTGTTTCTCAAAAGAACTAAGCATATAGTCTGTAATGTATATCTTGTTGATAGAGCATATCCCTTAGGTCTTTTTACGACTACACCACTGGATACATGCTTTGTTGCAAAAAAAAGCAAAGTTATTATTAACTTCCTTCAAGTAATCAAATAACCATAAAACTTTAACAACTGAAACATGAAAATTCTGAGGTTGAAACAATAAATTTTTGAGGTACTTACATATTAACGCCACCGCAGCTATTGATTTGGCGATTTTTAAGTATTGCCAATCTACACTTATAAGTTTTGCTACAAATCATAAAATAAAACATTTTATTTTAAAACAAAACACTTCCAAAATTCAAAACACTTTATTTAAAAACAAAGTAGTCAATCGGATTTCATTGGAAAAAAGGCTTATAACTCCTGTATCATCCAGGAAAAAGTTGGAAACTGGTGTTATACTATAGAACACAAAAAACTTCTTGAAACACCATAACCCTTTAAGACCCGATAAAATTATAAACAAAGCTAGCCATGCTGATTGAAAGCAAAACATGTACTGGATCCACTTTCTGTTGATAAAAAATGATACTTTACTTTTTCTGCAAACCTAAATGACCGTTTGATTTGGGTGTTTATTACATACAACTGAGGAGCAACAATTTAAAAGAATGCCTAACCGCACGATCGTGGGGTCTTAAAGGGATATAATAAATAAAGTATCACAAGGCCTTTCGATAGAACTTAGTCTATCTGCATCAGGTGATAAGACGTGTGTCTACAATGAATGTAGCGGCACGACTACTAATGTATGAATGTAGTTGTGCCGCTACATTCATTGTAGACACACGTCTTATCGTCTGATGAAGATAGACTAAGTTCTATCGAAAGGCCTTGTGATATTTTATTTATTTTATGGTGTTTCAAGAAGCTTTTTTGTGTTCTCCTGTATCATCGCTCCTGAAAAAATTAAATTACATCTTGTTCTGTCGATAACTCCGTGCACGTGAGAACAACAAGATTGCTCTTTATTGGCACATTAGCGCAACTTTTGCTGCGGTGGCATTAATATGTACGTACCATTTTTAATTGCATTTTGTTTATACATTTATTTTGTAATATATTCATGGAAACAGAAAACAACTTTTCAAAAAAACTTGTATAAGTTGTTTAAAAAAAAAGTTTTTTGAAGTAACCGTAATTATTTCAGATATTTATATATTTTGAGTAAATTCCGATAAATATTATACAACTACGTCAATATACGATCAATTATAAAAATAAAATACTTAATTTCAATCGAGCTGCACACAAATTCAGCCTGCATGAGAGCAATATTATGTAACAAAAAAAATGCTTTAGAAAAATGTATTCAATTTCCTTCTTAAAGAAGAAAAAATCTGGATAATAATTATTAATTACTTACAAAAATAAATAAATAAATGAGATTATTAGCTCTAAAAAAATTTTAATAATTGGTGTTACATGAAATTTTCTGAAATCGTATGATCAAATCAAAAATTGTGGAACATTTAGTAAGTGTTACCGAAGAAACATATTTTTAATCTGTGACTACATTCGGTCATTAATATTATTCTTCAGCCTTTTTTTTCTTTTTTTAAGAGGATGGGGTGGGGTAAAATATTTTCTTTTACTAAGTCTAGAGTACAAGTAGCACAAACAGTATTATAATACAAAACATGACGCCAATAGAATGATTCACAGCTTCTAAGGAATGAATAATGAATCGATTAAAAGCCCATTCAATCACGACTTATCGAAAATGTTTCGTTCATTAAATAGAGAAGCTCTCGAGGGGTTAACCAATTAAACTATCATTTATTAACTAAACTATTGCAAAGACAATATAACTACTACTTAAATATATATATGTATATATATACCTGGTCATAGTATTGGCAGTTTTTTACAGAAACAAGCTTTACCAATGAATGTTCGTGATAGTTATTCAACATTGAATTTTAAACCCGAGGACATATTAGATTCGATTGACTGCATTATGATTGTTTTCTGAATAAATGTTTTTTTTTTTTTTTTTGAAAATTAAATTAGTTGAACATTTCTACTGCAGTGATTTATTCAAGAATGACTGATTCATTATTCAAGAATGCTATTCAATCACTACTGGCGTCTTTATCTTTGCGATAACTTTTAGGAAATAAGTGTGCTCTGATTGTAACAAGATCTATTCAAGAATGCTATTCAATCACTACTGGCGTCTTTATCTTTGCGATAACTTTTAGGAAATAAGTGTGCTCTGATTGTAACAAGATCTAATTTTTTAAATCAGTTTCCTCACCCATATTCTTTATTAATATAAATTAATCTTAAGGTATTTTTTTTCTTACTCTTCTACTGATGAATTCTACAAGTTTTGAGTTGACACATGATGGTACAAAAATTTTTATATTGTGACGTTCATTTTCTGACATTTATAGTCCTTTAAAATATTCGGAACACAGGTAAACTGAATGTTTGACCAGCCAAATAATAGCTATGAAGCTGAGTACTTTAAGATTTAGTAAAAAGTGTTAAAAAATTGAGTTTTTAAACATTTTGTGGAATATTTAAAACAAATACTTATTTCTAAAGTGATACAATGAAAGAGTATTTTTAGAATTTAATGACCTATCTTCTTTACTGAAATATGTTAATGGTAAGATTTGTTTCTTTTTCTTATTCTTCTACTAAATATTGTGTATTTTGTAATTAAAATATTCTAGACTGTTAATGATTATTAAATGATTAAAACTAGGTATTAATTTTAATTCAGACTTGTACACAAGAACACCAAAGGAACTGATTTACATAAAAAAGGAAAGAAAACAATTTAGAATTCTATTTCTTATAATTTTTTTTCTGAGGAGGGGTAATTTCGGGTATGCTTAGGCTTAGTCTAAGTATTGTATGATAGGCACACTTTTTATTTCTGTATTAACTTTAGTGAATGTCTAATGCTTTATATTTCATAATTGAATGATTTAAAAAATATATTTATAACACTAGGAAGTGTAATTTTAACACTATAAAATAATTTATTTTACATTTTATTTTAGAAAGAGAAGATTGAATCAAAAAAATATTTTTTAAGTGATAATAACAAACTTAAAAAACATAGAGGAAATTGAACAAGAGAAAATAATCTCAAGAAAAAGAAAGTCAGAACATAAAAAATGCAGAGTAATTTTGAAAACAGATGACATAAAAGTCAATTTTAAAGAAATAAAGCAAGGCTCATGAATAAGAACTTGAATACATTTCAAAAAGTTGGACATTATTTATTTAATTTAAATATATAAAAAGAGTTTTTTCTGCATTTGTATAGTCGTGGAAAACAAACTAAACACCTTCTATGAACTCCTCAACAAATGATTGTTAAAAAAAAGTTACTGTTATCAAACGATTGGAAATAAAGTCTACTTTTAAATGATGTACATAAAATTTGCTTCGAGGGCCATGTATATGTTAAAAGAACCCCAACTTTGTTTTTTCTGTAGCAGTACCCAATTCTGACAGCATAAAAAAACTCTGTACCTTTCAGTTAGCCTGATAATACACTTTATGTGAAATAAATTTCTGAGATATTATTTTACAACAAGCATATTTTAGGAACTGTATACAATTTACAGTTCAGTACTCAATTGTTGGCTGAAAGAGCCACTTTCTTGATCAGGAACCTTAGGTGCCATTCAAATAGTCATTGAAGACTGTTCGATTACAAGATAGCTTAAGATGTTTCAACATATCTACTCATTTCTATCATAGAGGACCCCTAAAACCATCATTGTGCCATTTTTTAGCATAATTTGAAAACTACTTGGAAGAAAAATTTTAAATTTCCATAAGCAGGTCTTAATGAATCTCAATCCTTGAGAAAATTGTAGGTTGCAATTCTTAATTTTTTCGAATATTAATTTCATAACTCATATCATAAAAATATAAAAAATACAAATGCAACATACAGTCAAAGATCTATAATCCGCACACCCATAATTCACTGTTTCCTCATTGTTTTCTCATTTTTTTAAATTTTTTCTAAAAAAAAACTTTTTGGATCACTAATTTGTAAATTTTTTAACTGTTTATTTCATTGTTTACATTCGTAAAATAACGTGAATTATAGAAAATAGTGGATTGTGGGTGTGCGGATTATAGATCTTTGACTGTATTTATGTTTGGGTGTTTGGTACTATATTAGGTTATCCCGTCGACCAAAAAATTATCACCAAACTATAAGATTAAATGCCAATAATGGATGATCGTGAATGTCACATTCAATGACATTAAATACAATACACATGTTTAAAACATCATTAAGTGGTTTTTATTTCAACTTTTTATTTATATTCTACAAATTATTTGTTTTTTTTGTTATTTGAAATAAAAATTATGTCAATTTGTATAATTTGGCAAAATTGGTCGACGGGAAAACAGAGTACCTAGTACCGGTTGTTTTAGTATTAGTAGTATCTAAAAATTAGCACTTTAAGAGTATAATGTCATGAAATATTAATAAAAATATGAAAATCTAATTTAACATTAGAAACATTAAATATTGAATATTTATAATTAAAAAATTATTCAAATGACTTGTTATTTGTTATCTAGCCCTAGTTTAATCAAAGATTTGAAATACCTTGTTAAAATTTTGTATTGCCATTGAAAAAAAGAAGTTTGGGTTCATTTTTATATGTAGATGCCCCCCTAAGAAAGTTTTATATGCATAATTTAAAAATAAATTTTATTAACTATCACTTGGTACAAATAAGTTTTTTTATGATAATTTATTAAGGAATTAGTTAGGGGTGTTTAATTTTTTTTTTCACCATTTTATTTTTAAACACAATTTAGATACATTTATTTCAGTATATTCTTATTTCTAAAACAGAATTTAAATACAGTCAAGGATCGATAATCGGCAATTTTCTATAATTCGTATCACTTTACGAATGTAGACAGGGAAATAAACAGTTAAGAAAATTTAGAAATTCGTGATCCAAAAAAGGATTTTTTAAAAACAAATATAATTTAAAAAAATTTTAAATCATTAAAAAAAAATCTACTTTTTTTAAACATAAATTTTTTATTTTATGAACAGTAAAAAAACAAACTGCATTACAGAATCTGTATACAGTCAAAAATCGATGATCCGCGCTTCCATAATCTGCAGTTTTCTATAATCCCCATTACTTTACGAATGTAAACAGTGAAATAAACACTTTAAAAATAATTACAAATTTGTGACTGAAAAATGATTTTTTGAAACAAATAATAAAAAAAAAAATTGAAAAAAAAATCATAATTAAACATCTATATTTTTTTATTTAACTCTTTTATTCTATTAACAATAAAAAATAAACTGCATTACGGAACATACATAATTATTTTTATTTAAATGCACATATATATTAATTTTTTAATAAAATAACTTTAAAAAGACATTTTTTGACATATGAAATCTAATAATCTATTTATTATTCTATTTATCCTTTCATATTATACTGGTTATAGAATTAAAATACTGTCTAGGAATAATAAAATGTTGTGTAATCCATAATACTCTAAAATCCAGAATATCCCATAATCTGCACAACCTTTGATCCCAACTTCTGCGGATTATAGAACTTTGATTGTATGTATTAATTTTAGAAGTACCCCCACTTTAACCATCATAGGATAAGCTGGGAATATCAAAACATGCTCTTTTAAATGTACAGTAGAAGATCTATATAACGCAAAACTAAAAACGCGATGTGTTGCGTTACATGGAACTTTGTGTTATATAGATCATTTCAGATGGCATTTAAATTTACCCTCTGAAAATTGCAAAATGTATGTGATATACATCACACACTGCCAGTAACACTTTAAAATACAGTCAAAGATCTATAATCCGCACAAGTTGAGGCCAAAGGTTGCGCGGATTATGGAATTTTGCGGATTATAGAGTATAATGGATTATGCGTCATTTTATCATTCTTAGACAGCATTTTAATTCTATAATCAGTATAATATGGAAAGAAAAATAAGAAATATAGTAATTAATTTAATAAGTAATCTAAAAAATGCATTTTTAAAGTTATTTTATTTTTTTTAAATGATATATATATATATATGTATTTAAAGAACAATAATTACATATTAATAATGAGATTTATTTTTAAGGAATATTTTATGGAAGAAAGTATAAAAAAATGAGAACAAATTATGCACAAAAAATACCAATACAAAGTAAAATAAATGGTAATTACTTCAGTATACTATAATGAAATAGTACTATGAATATTATTTAAGAAATCTTTTGTTTAACAAAACTAAGAGTCGAGTGTTGTTTGTTTCAAAACCTGAAATGAATGAATCATGAATCTTTGATGAAATATGCGTTTTTTCGAGATTTTTTTAATTGATTTCATGCTTGTTCTGGCTTTTTTTTTTTTTTTTTTTTTTTTTTTTTTTTTTTTTTTTTTTTACAAATTTCTCCTTTTTTCTGCGTTTTTTCAACAGATTTTACGTTTAAAAAAAAAAAAAAAAATCAAGTATTAAAATGCATGATTCATTCAACAATTCATTCATCATGATTCATTCCTGTAAATTTTGTTGAACGAACGCTTAAAAATCCCGTGTAAGCGCCCCCCTCTAACTATTGTACTTTTTTTCGTCACGTTTGGGGGGGCGGATTAACGGTATTTTAAGGTATAATATTTAGTTCTCAGCTGGTGTTGTGTTTACTGTTATTCTCCTGAATTTGCATAAACTGAAATAGCTACGAATGAACAGTTGTCAATTCGAACGTTCAGCAAGCTTAGGCACGTTCGTAATACAGTTTAGTTTTTTACTGTCAATAAAATAAAAGAGTAAATTTAAAAAAATACATGTTTTATTATGATTTTTATTACATTTTTATTATTTGTTAAAAAAAAATCATTTTTGGATCACGGATCTGTAATTTTTTTTAACTGTTTATTTCATTGTTTACATTCGTAAAGTAACGCGGATTATGGGAAATTGCGGATTATGGGTCCGCGGATTATAGATCCTCGACTGTAATGTTTTTCTATGGACGTTAGGTATATTTTCCTTACTATCGCGATGCTAACTTCTCATTTTCAAAATTATTTCACATTAATGATGGCAATTTTTCATTTAAAAACGGTAGAAAAAGATAAAATTATATGCTGAAATTTAATCCGCTAGAGGGCGTCATTTTTTCAATACACAATGTAGGAGTTTCTTAACTATGAATTTCGCTGTTTACATCCAAGAAGCAGTGCGGTTTATTTAGAATTGTGGTTTATAGAATTGTGTTATATCGATCTTCTACTGTATCACTGTATAAAAACAATCTAACAAAATTTAATGTTTTTTGTTTCATGATTGATCTATCGGAATCTAGTATATATAAAATGCATCAATTTTTCATTAAAATAAATTTATTAGTCTGGTTTTTAGGCCTTCTCTTAAAAAAAGTTTAGTTTTATGCCCCTTTGTTTCTCCTACCTGATGCTGTTGTATAAAAAGGTGGGTCAATAGCCTTTATTACTTCAGCTTTGTTTGAACTTTCCTCAATCTATAGTTTATGAGTAATATGTCTATGACAGAGAGACGCTGGAATGATTTTTTAATGGTTCTGATTTTACTTTTTAAGTACAAATAACAACAAAAGACTTCATCTCACTGCTTTTCTATTTATTTCTCTTATTATTTACTCATCCCACCTTTATCTGTTATAATGTAGTATGTAAATGCATATTGAGATACATGCATATAAATATACTGTATTCTTTAATATATATTTTTTTATGTACAGTGGACTCCCTCAAATCCACACAGCTTGGGACCAGAGGTTGTGCGGATTTTTGATTTTTGTGGATTTCTGGTCATTGCTTTGTTTACATTTTTTAAACAGTAATTTGAATGTAATTAATGATGAAATCAAAAGTATAATGAATGCTTATAATATACTAAGATATTAAAATAAGTAATAAACTAAAATAATAAACATTTAGATAATTTTTTAAATTATTAAAATATTAAAAGCAAAGATTAAGTTAATAATCAATAATGTACAATTATATATTCATTATTAAGATAAATATGTTTTTCCTAAATTATTCAATAAAACTTGCCTCATAAAGGTACATTACTAAAACATTCACATCAGGATCATAAAATAATGAAGCTTAATTTCAGGTTTAGCCAAATTTAATAACTAAAAAAGTTTTATTAATACATAAATATGTTTGGTAGGATTGTGATTACCAGTAATATCAACAATATCATTATTTTTTTTAGAAATAAATTATTCTTTTTTCATGAAAAAACATGAATTTAATTACCTTAACAAAAATTACAAATTAAAAAAATGTATGGAATTGATATAAAACTAAAAAAGTCAAATTTTGCACCTACATATAAACTGAATGTTTCATTGTTTACATCCATAAATTATGTGCGGATTTTAGAGAGTTGTGGATTTGAGGGAGTCTACTGTATTTCACACTTTATATATTTATTATGCATTCAAAATTAAAACATAAAATTATATTACAAATAGTTACATATATATTTAATATTACATCTAAAAAAATATCTCTGAAAAAAGGCCAGAAAATTATAAATTAGAAAAAAAAAATGTTATTATGAAAATATATATTCAAAGTTATTATTTAACCACTAGAAGCATCAGGTAGTAAAAAAATCAGCCTCAAGTGCTGAAGAAGGCAACAACCACAGCGAAACATTTATCACCAAAAATAAGCGCAACAGGATATGGAATTCTTCTCTAGTTACATTGTTCTAACAGTATAATTGTTTGGAGTCATGCAAAAATACAGCTCATATTCAAAATATTAGAATAATTGAGAAAAAGTAATAAGAAAAAATTATTTGTCATTTATTTATTTTTTATACTAAGTAAATGCAATTAAATTTCTTATAAATTAAATCTGGAATGTTTAGATAAGATTTTAACATTTATAAAATATAAAATACAGCACAATAAATTAGGTATACAGCTTCCTTAAACACACCAGAATATTAGAATAAAATTTAGATTGGTTCAAAATATTAGAATACAGTCAAAGATCTATAATCCGCACAAGTTGAGGCCAAAGGTTGTGCGGATTATGGAATTTTGCGGATTATAGAGTATAATGGATTATGCGTCATTTTATCATTCTTAGACAGCATTTTAATTCTATAATCAGTATAATATGGAAAGATAAATATGAAATCTAGTAATTAATTTAATCAATAATCTAAAAAAATGCATTTTTAAAGTTATTTTTTTTAAATGATATATATGTATGTATTTAAAGAACAATAATTACATAATAATGAGATTTATTTTTAAGGAATATTTTATGGAAAAAAGTATTAAAAAAAATGAGAACAAATTATGCACAAAAAATAACCAACACAAAGTAAAATAAATGGTAATTACTTCAGTATACTATAATGAAATAGTACTATGAATATTATTTAAGAAATCATTTGTTTAACAAAAATAAGAGTCGAGTGTTGTTTGTTTCAAAACCTGAAATGAATGAATCATGAATCTTTGATGAAATGTGCGTTTTTTCAAGATTTTTTAATTGATTTCTTGCTTGTTTTGGCTTTTTTTTTTTTACAAATTTCTCCTTTATTCTGCGATTTTTCAACAGATTTTACGTTAAAAAAAAAAAAAAAAAAAAAAAAAAAAAAAAAAAATTAAAGTATCAAAATTCATGATTCATTCAAAGATTCATTCCTGTAAATTTTGTTGAATGATCGCGGGAAAATCCCGTGTAAGCGCCCCCCTCTAACTATTTATTGTACGATTTTTCGTCACGTTTGGGGGGGGGGCGGATTAACGGTATTTTACGGTATAATATTTAGTTCTCAGCTGGTGCTGTGTTTACTATTACTCTCCTGAACTTGCACAAACTGAAATAGCTACGAATCGAAAGTCGGCATTTCGAACGTTCAGTAAGCTGAGGTGTGTTCCATAATACAGTTTAGTTTTTTACTGTTAATAAAATATAGGAGTAAATTTTAAAAAAATACATGTTTTATTATGATTTTTAATACATTTTTTATTATTTGTTAAAAAAAAATCATTTTTGGATTACGGATTTGTAATTTTTTTTAACTGTTTATTTCATTGTTTACATTCGTAAAGTAACGCGGATTATGGGAAATTGCGGATTATGGGTCCGCGGATTATAGATCCTCGACTGTATTTTATTTTACGCAACAATATTACCTTATGAATATGAAGTAAATGGTAGTTAATATTTTGTAGCATCCCCTTTAGCTTTCATAACAGCATACAATCGATCTTGCATACTATATACAAGGTGTTTACAAACATTTCTATCAATATTAGCCCAAATAGACTTTATATGTGCCACTAACTCAGTTTTACTTGAAGGAGGATTTTCTTGAAATTTTTTCTTCATTATACACCATAAGTTTTCGATGGGATTAAGATCTGGTGAATTTGGTGGCCAAGGAAGTACCTTAATGTTGCTTTGGCGGAACCAATTCTTATTTGACACCGAGGTATGCGGGGACGCTAAATCTTGTTGAAAGATGAAATCATCTTCAAATAAATCTTCTGATGATGGAATCATGTAATATTCTAAAATTTCTTGATATATCAGAGAGTTAACCTTTTCGTAGACGATGCATAACTTTCCAGGTCCTTCTGCACTCATACAACCCCAAACCATGACACTAGCAGCAAATTTTACGGAACGTTTAAGGCATTCTTTATCTAATGCTTCTTGCTTCATTCTCCAAACTCGAATACCTTGATTACCATATGGAACACAAAACATACTTTCATCACTAAATAATATATTTTTCCATTCTTCATTGCTCCATAAACGTCTTGATTTACACCAATTCAATCTTATACGCTTTTGTCTTGCAGTCATGAGAGGTTTTGTTTTCGGTACACGAGATTCAAATTTAAATTTATGGAGACGTCTTAATGTTGTCGATGTAGAAACTTCAACTCCTTCTTCTTTCCATTTTCGGTGCAAGAATCGCACACTTTTAAAACGGTTTTTCTTAACTATACGCTTCAGTTTCCTGTCATCTCTAGCAGATGTCTTTGGTTTTCGGCCACCATTTCGGCGATTATTTTGAAATTTTCCAATTTTTGAATATTGTGTTAGTATTTTACTAACGCTCGATTGCGAACAATGTAAGTAATTCGCTATAAAACATTGATTTTTACCGTGCCGATACAAATCAACCATGCGAAGTTTAGTAGATTCAGGAATATCACTCACACAGCCCATTTTAAGACGAAAAAGAAACAAACTGCAAAAAAGAATACTGATTTTAAATAAAATAGTCTGAATTTAATCAATGATGCCACCAGTTAAGAATTGGTAATAATTAAAGGAGAATTAATGTGAAATATTCTAATATTTTGAACCACTTGAATAAATATTCTAATATTTTGACTTTTCAAAATAATTTTTTTGGCAATTAATCTTTTCAAAAATGATATTAAATTTAAGATGTCAAGTAAGTTTAATCAACAATAAGTTCTTAATAAAAATATCGTTTGCATATTTTCATTAAAAGACACTAAATTACCAAACGATATTTTCAATTTCTAAAAAAAAGGTAATTATTCTAATATTTTGAATATGAGCTGTATAGGAATAATTAATTGAGACATTTAAGTATATAATATATTAAAAAATAAATAGTTGCATGTAGCTGTGTTTTTGGATAATGTTATATTGAAATTTAAAAAAGTATTTTCAGTAATTTATATTTCTAAACATGGTTTGCATTTACATTTTAAAAAGACAATATAAATGCAATTAATACTAAATTTGATTTAATGTGAGTGAAGGTGTAAATGTATTCACATGCAATGAACTATGTTTTTCTTACTTTCACTATGAAATTGTGATATAATATTTTCTTAGTAATAAAAAAAAAATCTTTAAATGCAAATATATATGCAATAAGTTTTGTAATTTTAATATCCAGTTTTACGTTTTAGTCGCATGCAAAATAACTTCCTTCTAAATTTAAAAAGGGAAACAGTTTGTAAAGGAAGAATAAGATCCTTTTGCAATGCATTTTTCTTTTTATTTCATTTTAACCTCTCCCCCCCATCATTGTTTAATATATATACAATAGACTCCTACAAATCATCACTCCTAAAATTCTTACATAATTTACAGATGTAAACAATAAAACATTCAGTTCAGATGTAGGTGCAAAATTTGACTCTTTTTTAGTTTTATATCAATTCCATATATTTTTTAATTTGTAATTTTTCTTAAGGTTATTGAATTCATGTTTTTTCTTGAAGAAAGAATAATTTATTTCTATATAAATCAAGATATTGCTGATATCATTGATAATCACAATCTTATCAAATATATTTATGTATTAATCATTATGTTTTTAGTAATTAAGTCTGACTAAACCTAAAATAAAGCTTCATTATTTATGATCCTGATGTGAATTAGTAATGAACATTTATGAGGCAAGTTTCATTGAATAATTTAGGAATAACACATGTAATCTTTATAATGAATATTTAATCATACATTATAGATTATTAACTTGACCTTTGCATTTAATATTTTAATCATATTAAAAATTATTTAAATTTTTATTAATTTAGTTTATTATTTATTTTAATATTTTGGTATATTGTAAGCATTCATTATACTTTTGATTTCAATATTAATTACATTCAAATTACTTTTTAAAAAATATAAACAAAGCAATGACCAAAAATCTGCAAAATTCTAAAATCCACACAACCTCTGATCCCAAGCTGTGCAAGTTTGAGGGAGTCTACTGTGTATATATATATATATATATATATATATATATATATATATATATATATATATATAAAATTATGCTGTGTTCCTAAGAAAAATGCACATTTTTTTACTTAGAATCGACTATAATTAGCTTTAAATATGCTGAAAAAAAAACAAATAGATGATTAAAATATTGTTACTTTCAGTAGTGTAGTCAGGATTTCTTTTTGGAAGGGATTCAGAAGTTTCATTCATGTTATAATATATATATACACAGTAAAACCTACCAAGATGAAATCACAAAGGATAGTTAAAATTTCTATTTTAAACAGGCTTTTGTGTTAATATATGTAATTGTATGGCATTCTTTTAGCTGTGACTGTGGAATATTTATATTTGTGTTAGCATTCCATTATAGGCAGATTAATTTTTTCAAGCTTTGTCTCTTTTATGTAAGTATACTTTTTTATGTTACTTGTAGGTGAGATTGGGCTACAGTGGATCTAAGTACACAGATGACCATCTTTTATATTTTATTAATTTTTAAAGCTTTTCTTTTATACTGATTGATTAAAGCAAAGATATGTTTATTTCTAGCTTTTAAAATGCACCGTTGCCTCAAAGTGATTCATGTTATCCTGATTGTTTTGAGCTCCTAAAATTAAACTTTATCATCATCATACTTCTCTTTATGATTAATTAAATGTTATAGGTAAATAACTAAAAACAGACCCTTGTTTTTATTTAATATTAAAGTTCATGTGCTAAAAAGAAAGCTTTAAATAATAATTTTATGAGAATGAATAGAACTTCAATATGGGGCACAATGGACCAGAATTTACTGTGTTACTGTAATGCAGAATTTTCAAAATATTTAATAATTGCTTATTCTCTACAAATAAATACTGTTTTAAAGAAATTATTTGGCTTTAAAATAAAGTAAACAAAGAAAAATGTTGATGTATCATAGTAAAAAATATTTTCGTTTGTATTTATTGCCTTTAAAATAATACAAGTATCCTATTGACTGTTACCGGTTATTACTAAAACAATTTCCAGAGTTTTCTAAAATTTAATTTATCATTTTTGATGCGACATAAAACAAATTAGGAATAAAAACTTTATAGTTGCTGATCTGTTGTTCGTATCAATGTTATTGTAAAATCACCCTCAGATCCAAAATAATTTCAGCAAAATTTTAAGCTCATAAGTATTTTGGAGTTTCATTTTGAAATTTTAATGATATTGTCTTTAATTTATTTAATAACTTTACCTTATTTTAAATTGCCCCTATATTAATCTGTTGTTATTTAAAAAATATAACATTCTTTTTGATAGTTTTTCTGTTTTGCTTGAAAATTTTACATGCAAAAATTGTATTATTATGATATTTTGGAGATAGGGGGAAATAAAGAGGACTTAAAATAATGAAAAATAAGTTTACATTGTATTTCAAATAATACTTTATAGAGGACCATGTGCCCCAGTGGGTGGACAAGTTTTCACTGTTTCTGGGGCATACTAGTCCACTTTGTGAAGGTATACAAATAATATTTTAAAAAAAGCTATTTGAAACTATTTTCTGAAAAAAAAATTTGGAGCATGTAGAAATACTTAAGAAACATTCAAGAATATTTTTAGGCAGAATGGACTTTCCATGAAAGAGAAAAAAATGTGAACTGGAAAAGTGGTCCACTGTGTACCAGTCTCCCCTATAGTAAAACCTGTCAAAATGGCAATTGTATTTAACAGATACCTGCCTTAAACAGAATCATTACCGTAAAATTCCGTTAATCCGCCTTTCCCGATCAAACGCCCCCTCCCCACTTTATAAAGAATTTGAAATTTTTAAAAAATCCCGAGAAAGCGCCCTCCCTCCCGATTCTCAAAGGCGATTGAGGGTGGGATGAATTATTTTGAAATGAATGAATCATGAATCTTTGATGAATTGCGCGTTTTTTCAAGATTTTTTAATTAATTTCATGCTTGTTGTGGCTTTTTTTACTAATTTCTCCTTTTTTCTCCGTTTTTTCGACAGAATTTACGTTTAAAAAAAAAAGAAACCAAATTTTTTCAAGTATAAAAATTCATGATTCATTCAACGATTCATTCATTTCATGATGATTCATTCCTGTAAATTTTTTGAACAATTGCGAAAAAATCCCGTGCAAGCGCCTCCCCTCTAACTATTGTACGATTTTTCTTTTCGTTTGGGAGTCGGATTAACGGTATTTTACGGTACATGGTTCTGATATGGATTGACATACAATTAAATTTGCTGAAAGCCTTTCTGAAAGTGATTTTTCGTCATTTATTAAAAGCTCCATCGTAAAAGATTTTAATAGGTACTTATACAAGTACTGTAAAAGCAAAATCTTTCTATATGGTAATCCTGTTTCAAATGGAAGAGTTTCAAAATACCGATGAAACGAACAAAATATCATCTTTAGACAGAGTATCTTTAAAATATAATTTATTACGCATTTTTAGTCGAAAATGGTTATTTTTTTCCAGTTCCTTGCTATCACACCTTGAAAAGATCGACTGCGTGCGTGTATTGGTTAAAGAAGTATTTTGAGTAACATTAACAATTTATGTCTATGTTAATTTAATTTCTTAATTTAAAAAAATAGCATGTATAAAATAAAGTTTGATTTATCTCTATAATTGTAGCTAGTAATACAACAAAATTACATTACGATATACCAAAGATTTTACAAACACTATGATCTATAAAATTGAGTCCATCCTGATAAGTTTAATGTATTTTAGTCAAGTTTCATGCAACATAAATATATTGCTTACTTTAAAAATAGGATTAAATGATTAAGTTTAACCCCAATACTAATGAAAGTGTTACTCATGTTTTATTAATATATTCTATATCAGAATATTTATTTAAAACTATTTAACTTATTTTTGGCTCGTTTATAAATGTAGTTTATTTTAAAGAAATTTCTGATTTTATATTTAACTGTTATCTGGTTAATATTTAAGAAAAACACATTCTATTTTAGCTAAAGTGATATAACAAGAACCCACAAAAAATATAGTTTGTATTGGAAAAAATAGTCTGGCTACAATTATCTAAAAAAAGCCATAATTCTTCTGGGTTTCGCTGTTTCATGTTTCGCCGTTTTTGATACCATATTTGGCCTCAATAGTTTCTTCCAATATCTAGTTGTGAACTTCAAGTATGCTAATTTTTTTAACAATTTTATTTGTGATTAACACTTTTTTGAAATACTTGATTAAAAAAATATAGTAGTGGTTTCTGTTATTTTATTTCAAAAGCATTTTTTTTAGCTCGTTCGAAAAATTTTTAGAGCGTTCTCCAAGTATGACATCGAAGTTCAGTATTTGAATTTTGTTCAATTTAAGCTTTGGATTTCTCATTCTTGAAAACAGAACCTCATCACGACCTTCATTCACAATTCTCCTTCCATCCGAGTTCCTGTAAGCAATTTTTAAACTGAGGATTCACAAGTTGTAATTGTCGTCATATCAGATGATTGAGACATTTTTCTGTGGGAGAAATTTTTGCAACGCTAGAAAGAGCGCTATAAAATTCTGGAGAGAGGTAGCACTTCTAAACGATTAATAAGCATAAAATCCTAAATGTTCTGCGGAGAAATTTCAAAGCTTCGAGGGGGGGGGGAGGGGTGCGCCTTCTAAATATGATGCATGTGATCAGTGTAAAAAATGTTTCCAAAGTTTTTCATTTTGAATTTGTACAAAAATCACGAATTTTTCCATTTATCTCTAACTGCATTAACACTAGGGAAGCCGGAATTTTTTGTGAACTTTTACAAAAATAATTCACACCAGAATTTTAAAAAAAATCTTTAAATTTTTTTTTATGTTTTTTTAATATATTTTAAACTTATTTAATAATGGAATTTCTTATTTGAACTAACTGAAATATATTCATATGGTAGCGGTCAAAATGACCGCTCACGGCCGAGTGTTAATGAATAAAAACCGGAGAGAGATAGCAATTTAGACGATTCATAAGCATAAAATCCTAAATGTTCTGGGGAGGCATTTCGATGCTTCCAGATGGGTACCCTCCTTAATTTGACGCTGTAGTGTAATCAGTGTAAAAACCGTTTCCGATATTTTTCGTATTAATTTGAATTCTGACAAAAATTAGGAAATTTCCCATAGTTCTGTAACTGCATTAATGAATTAAAACAAAATTACATTACTAAATAAATACTCAAAAAATCTGCCCTTCAAAATCCATTAATTTATTCAAAAATGACCCCCGGGGAAAAAATTGAATGTCAAAGATTGCCATTATTTTGTAAAAACCCAGGTGAACATCAAAATCTTCAACTATCACTCTGCTCTTTCCCTAAGTATCAACAAGACTCGAAGTATAAGAATTCAATCGAGAAAAAAACTGATCTCCGGAAATATTTTTTTTTGTATTTATCATGAGATGAATTATTTCTATATATATCGAATAGCTAACTTGACAACCAATCTGTATGATTAAAAAGAATACATCAAAGTTTTCTGTTACAAGGAATCCTGTTCTATTGAACTGGTCAACACACTTTTAAGCACAAATTTCTTATTTCTTTCTTACTGATCGACAAAAACTCTTTTAGAGATGAAAAGACATCATCAGCATCTTTTAAAACAGAAGATAAATCATATTCAAATATCATAAAATATTTGACAATAAAAATTTACAAATAACCAGTTTAAGAATAGTTACTTTTATTATTTCCAGGCAGCACATTACGAATTGTATTGCTTGATATAAAATTATAAAATAAACAAAGATAAGGTTCTTGAAGCTCAATCAGTGTCCCACTATGCATTTGTATAAACTGGTCTTTTTCCCTTAATTATCAGCAACAATTGACCCCATCGAAACCCATTTCCATCTTAGCAGGTATATTTGTATACTTATTCTCCGGGATCGTCAAATTTTTCCATTTACGGGATGATTTCGTGTTTACCAAAAACCTGCCAATAAGGAAAAACAATTGCAAAATGTTCCATATTAGATAGGTTTCAAATTTTAGGAAGTATAAATATATGATGTTGTTATCATGTAATCCTGATTTTCTTTACCTTTCAGATAGGTCACCTTCTCAGAATTCATTGTAATATATTTATACTCTTCACAGGTGCACTACAGAGAGAATACCTTATAATAGTTTTAGAGAGCACAGTTAAAACGGAAGATATTCATGTTAAAAATTTTCTTAAAATGGAAAATTTCCTATCCTTGGAAATATATAATTTTGAATTATGCCCTTTAAGAGTATACCATTTAACACCTGTCTAAAATGGAATTTTTCATGTGTTCTTTGTCATTCCGTCTTAGAAGTTTTGGGTGTTCTTGAATGCATGATTCAGAAACCCAGACATCTGTTTGGGGTGGAGGAGTCCACAACGACCACTTGACTAAGCCACTAGTTACATTATTTAATTGCAGTGTAACATAGATTAAATGATATAGAATGTTTTAGCAATGAACATTATTATTAGATTTTAAAAATTCTGAAATCAAGAAATCTTCGTAATAAAACGCATTTGCAGACTAAAATTCCATCACCACAAAAATAATTTATTTTCTCTCTATTCTTTGTAAAATATATCTGTGTTTCTTTAGATGATATTAAATTATAGAATTTTCTCCTTTAATTTACTTTATATATATTTTTAATAAGTTATTTATTTTCAAATTGTTGCTATTTATTTTATTTATAATTTAATCTTTATACTGTTAGGACACTGCTCTTGTAATTGACACACCTTTGAATTAGCTAACTTCTGATAATTGGTAGTCAACTATAGCTTTTAATACTATGGTTGAAATTTTATTACAATTTATCTTCTATATTGATTTTAAATTTTTATGATAATTTTTTGTTTGTTTTTTAATGAAACATGAAAACTGATATTAATCGATTTTATTTTATTGCAGATACATAAAACCATTAATCTAACACATCACATCACTCAAAATATATTCAATGTGTCAAAAAAATGCAGCAAACTAGATTTTACGTGAGCTTTTTGAAAAAGTAACTTCTAAGTCACAGCCAGTAATTTTTTTGTGAATCATGCAAGAAATTCCTCCAAAACAGTCTTTTTTGTGTGAGGTATGCAACAAAGTATTCTCTCAAAAGGGTCATTTAAGCAGACATGTGTTAATTCATACTGGTGAGAAACCTTTTGTATGCAAGATATGCAACAAGAAATTCTCTCACAAGGGTGCTTTAAGCAGCCATCTGTTAACTCATACTGGTGAGAAACCTTTTGTATGCGAGATATGCAACAAAAAATTCTCTCAAAAGGGTTATTTAAGCTGTCATGTGTTAATTCATACTGGTGAGAAACCTTTTGTATGTGAGACATGCAACAAGAAATTTTTTCGAAAAGATACTTTAAAGAAGCATCTGTTAATTCATACTGGTGAGAAACCTTTTGTATGCAAGATATGCAACAAGAAATTCTCTCAAAAGGGTGCTTTAAGCCGCCATCTGTTAACTCATACTGGTGAGAAACCTTTTGTATGCGAGATATGCAATAAGAAATTCTCTCAAACGAGTGCTTTAAGCAGCCATCTGTTAACTCATACTGGTGAGAAACCTTTTGTATGCGAGATATGCAACAAGAAATTCTCTCAAAAGGGTACTTTAAGCAGCCATCTGTTAACTCATACTGGACAGAAATTATTTGTGTGTGAGATATGTAACAAGAAATTCTCTCTTAAGCAAAACTTAAGTACACACCTATTAATACATACTGGTGAAAAACCTTTTACATGTAGCATATGCAATAAGAAATTTTCTCAAAACAGGGATTTAAGGAAGCATCTATTGATTCATACTGGTGAGAAACCATTCGTCTGTGAAATATGCAACGCGAAATTCTCTCAAAAAGGCCATTTAAGCAGACATCAGTTAAGTCATACTGATGAGAAATCATTTGTGTGTGAAATATGCAACAAAAAATTTTCTCAGAAAAGGTATTTAACCAGCCATATATTAACTCATACTGCTAATAAACCTTTTGCGTGTGAGATATGCGACAAGAAATTCTCATCTAAGTCCTATTTAAGTAAGCATTTACTACTTCATATAGGTGAATGACCTTTTGCGTGTGAAATATGCCCCAAGAGATTTTCTCATAACAATACTTTAACCCAGCATCTGTTCTTTCAAACTAGTAAGAAACCTTTTGCATGCTAGAATTGTAACAAAAAAATTTCACAAACGGCTGAATTAAGGGCCCATTTTTAATTCATATTGACAAAGGACCTTTTTTATGTGCAACAAGAAATTCATACATAAGTGCTGTTCAAGCCAGCATCAGGTAATTTATACTGGGGAGAAATCTTTTGTATGTGAGGTATGCAACAAAAAATTCACAAGGAAGAGCTGTTTAAGCCAGCATCGGTTAATTCATGGAGGGAAACCTTTTGTATGTGAGATATGCAACAATAAATTCTTTCAACAGAGTGAGATAAGCCATCATTTTTTAATTCATATTCTGAAAGGTGCTTTGCGAGTTATATAAGTAACAACAATTTAGCATGAAAGAGTGATTTAATAAAGAATCTGTTACTCTTCCTAGTGAGAAACTTTTGTGTGTGAGTTATGCAGGAAGAAATTCTCTTGTCAGACGCAATATCGGAACTATGTTAATCCATACTTGTGAAAAACATTTTGTATGTGAAAGATGCAGCAAAAAATATTGTTGAAACAGTAATTTACAGGGGCCTCGCTAAGGGGAGCGAGTCTTCCCCCCCTCCCCCAAAAAAAACCTTTTGCACATATTGTTACAGTTGGCAAATTTACAAACTGTTTCAGCAAATTATTTCAAAACTATAATAAAAAACTATAATACACTTTTTATTTCTGATAAATTTGGCGAAAGTTACCAATATAATTAGAAATATTATTAAGCTTTTTACAAATAAAAACTATATTATATTTTCTAATTGTGATGTGATAACTTGGTAAGATTATAAAACTAGTTGGCAAACGCCAAGAACTATTTATGTTTGCTTGTCACTGAATTGGCAAATGCTGAATTTTGACTTGGCAATTGCAGGCCACTCCCCCCCCCCCCAAATAAAAAGTCTTAGCGAGGGACCTGGTAATTTAAATCAGCATCTATTAATTCGTAGTAGTGAAAAAGCTGTGTATAAGATAAACAAGAAGAGAGTTCTTGAAAATAGTAATCTAAATGTTAAATTGTTATTTCCAATAAATTAAGTTTTAATAAGAGTCTTGGCATATTATAGTCTTTAAAAAGTGGCATTTCATGTTAAATAATACCATCATCTGAATTAAAAACTTGGAAAAGAAAATATTTGAAATTTCAAGTATTAAATCTTCAGATTATATCTACATCAGCTGTGGAAAACACATTTTTATTTTAATCGTAATAAAGTCTTACGGTTCTCTTTGTATTTTTAACATAATATAATTTTAGAAGTTTGTAATATTCTCTCATGATTCAAGATATGTTAGTTAAAACATTTGTGCTACACAAGTATGTTATACAATGCTTTGTTTTATAAACTGGCTTTCTTATAAACTTAAAAATATATTTCTTTAAGGTTTGCTACTCCCAAATTTACTGTAATATTGAAAATAAAATACAGTTAACTATCAAAAACTGCTTAAGTCTTTCATACACTGATTGTTCTTTCATAAAGGAATTGTATTTCAAGAAGGTTTTTCAATGTAAATAAATCTGGTTAAATGTGTTTGAAATTTTTTTTTCATCCAATTCAGTCTCATCTTAAAACTTTCTGATGTAGGTATTTGAAAAATATTTTAGACTTTGATTGAATTGTCTCGTGTTTTAACTTTTATGAATTATTAGACTTTCATGTACTTGATATATGTCACTCAGTTTTATTATTGAACATTTATTTTTGAAATCAATTTTGTAGTTCTTATAGTATGTTCAAAGGGACATTCAAAATAAATGTATTCTATTTCTATATCCTATTACTTTATTTATTGTGTGACATAGTTGTGGTGTAATTTTTCAAGAATTTATTCAATGAAATTAGTGTGGATTTCTGAGATTCACTAAAATATTCTTTCTGTGTAATAGGTAGTACAAATTATTCATTATTCATTTACATACTCAATTTCCGACACGAGATACAATGGTAAATCCATATTTATCAAAATGTAACATGTGCATAAAAGATATTGAAAACCATCACTATTGTATTATGTATTTTTACAGTAATGCAAAAATAATCCTGTTATTTAGACTTTGTTACATTAACAGTATCTTTAAATATCTTAATTATCAATATCTCAATTAAATGTTTTTTAACATGGAAAACCATTTACAAACATTGCAGTCTTGTACATGTTTTAAAATTAAACATTATTAAAAATTAATATTATATTTATTTTGTATGTTTACATTTCAAAATAATAATTATTATTTTGCAACATTCTTATTTCTACTAGACTTCTGTGCTAACATGCCTCAGAGTCATTCTGATTGTACTGGCCAGATTTACTAGATATGGAACTGACCATACAATCAATCGTCATTTGCTGATGTAAATTTTTAGCTAATTCATTTCTCTTGTTGCATGAATTTGATTGAATGTATTTTTTTAGATAATTAAACTTGCATCTCTTACTCAAAAGATTTCCAAAAATACTTTTATAAAAATAACCTGCATCATTCATGAAACATAACTCAAAACTACTAAATGTCAATCGCCATTATAAGAATTTACTGTGTAGAATTTCTTTTCTTTTAAATAAATTAAATTTCTAAACTATGTATATTTTTTAATTAATTAAAAATGTAGAAATTTTAATCTATGTATCTTTTTACATAGTCTGTCAATTAGTTTTTGAACTAAACTTAAAAAATACCCATATTGTAAACTGTCTTATTGTATAAAAAATTGAATTTAACATTAGTAGACCGAAGGTTAAACTTTCAAAATTCCTATGCTACTTCAATGAATGACTTTCCATTTCATATATTAACATCCCAAATGTTTAAATATCTTGTAAGGTAATATGCTAACAATAATTGACATGTAGCAGTTAACTTATTTCAAAAGATTTTAGGAGAGTCTTATTCTCACAAATGCTAAAAGAGTTACTTTTTTTCTCTGCTAAATTTCAACAGGTGATAAAGCACATTGTTTGGTTGTTCAACTTTCACTCATTACGTTATTTTGTAGATAAGGAACTTTTGTCTCTATCAATGTTATTTTAGCCACCGTTCCAGAGTTCTTACTTATTCTTTACGTTAGTAAAGCGTTAGTAAATTGGCTAACCAGAGAGAAAAAACATTTGCCAAAGGGGAAAAAGCGCAAAATAAATACTTCACGAAATGTTGAAAATTTGACCTTTAATCCCTTTTTTTTCAATATGGTCTAAAATAAATTTTTTGAACTGTTTATAGATGAGTTACTTAGCTTAATTTAATTATCCATTACAGACATAAAAAAAAGCTAAATTCTAAATGTATTGCTCAATCAAGGGAAAAAATATATGATTTAACTCAATAAAATATTACGAACTAAAACTTCAGTTGCTTTTATAACTAAGTTCACAATTCAGTTAACTCATGGTTTTAAGATATTACATCCAAAGAATTCTGAAAACTTCAAACTATAGACAAAAAAAAAATGTATCGAAAGCTTAATTTTCTAGAATCCTTCGGTTTTTCATTGTAGCTTGTACTTCAAAGTTGATTTCCAAATAGTATTTTTGCCTATTGTGCACATTAACACATACTGAAATGAGATATTTGATTATAGTGGTTTTGTCTAAAGTTAAATTTAACTGCTGTTCGATTAATATCTCTAAAATTAATGTAAATAGTACTGAACGAATAAACATAATATGTGGCATCAATCATTCAATAATATAAATAAGAGTGTCGTCTGTACACACATAAAAATAAGATTATCAAGAATTGGGCAATCCAAATTGGCGAGTCTGATGATGTTTTTGCTTGCCAAATGAAACATTTTGTTGTAATTTGGCACAGTGGCGAGCGGAAGCGTAAAACCTTCACCCTTATTATTATTTTTTTAATTCCAAGCTTTATTTTAATGATGAATTATTTTTATATGTAGAATTGAAGTGAGACAACATCAACTTAGAACATATATTGAAATTTAAATTATCTAATTTAATCCTTCACTGCACCGAGTGCCACATATGGCACAAATCTAAAGGTGCGCATAATTCCCATTATGCTCCCTGAATTTGGCCAATATGATCCCTGTAATTGATCAAGATCAATCCACAGAATGGAATGAAACTTATTTTGTCCATCTCAGATGGCTGCATTTCACAAATTTTTTTAATTTATTCTTAGGTGGAAAAATTCGATCAAGCTATAAAAAGAAAGTTTACTTTTATTACTTTTACTGATTACATAAAATATTATTATAAAGAATGCTTCAGACTCTGAAGGTAATAAAATTTATTTAAGTCCATTTAATTACAAAATATAGCAATACAGTATTTAAAAACTCTTGCAGACTTTACACATTAATGGCAAGAGCAACGCTTTCGTAGGTATTTGTCTTCTTAAAAAGACTGTTTATTGGACGATGGGAATGCAGAGTTAAAATATTCTGCATGCTTATTGGTGTTTTCCTTTAATATCTACTTTGACGTCACATGGGTAAATTCCATTGTATATAGCGTACGCATGATAAAATATCAAAGTTTAGTAGAAATTTTGAAATTTATTTATTTTTTTACTATTTTTCCCATTTTTAGACCAATGTACGAGTTTTAAAGATTTTTTTTTTTTTTTTTTTTTTAAATACAGAAAAAATTGTGCAGTGAAGATTTAAGTAGTAATAACACATTTGCAGCTTTATTAGGCAAAGTTTTTTCTGGTTTAGATTTAGCTCAGTTTAAACTGCTCGACAGGTTGAAGAATAAAAAAGAACATAAAATTATATTTACAATCTCATTTTTAATTCAAAAATATATACATATATATATATATTATTTAAAACTATCTAATTGCCCGGTACTCCCCGTGTACGTAACAAGAAACAGCACGAATCGCGAAAAAGCACTTAAAATCAAAAGAAAAGGTCGCGAAAAATATAAAAATCGCGGCACAATAAACGTTATCCAAAAGAAAAAAAAATACTATATTGGCTTAGAGTCTAGTTTCTTCAAAGGATCACGCAAAAACGCGAATTTTGATAAACAGCCGCAAATAAGGGCGAATTTTGTAAAATGTTTACGAAAAAGACGCGAACTTCATTAAAAAACGCGAATTTCGTGTAAGGCTTGCGAAAGGATTACGAATTTCATCAAAATGTAGCAAAAAAATCCTCAAAGTTTGTAGAAGTATCGTGGAGAAAACGCGAATTTCTTCAAAGAATCGCGGAGAAAAGCGAATTTTGTAAAAGGATTGAGGAAAAACGCAAAATTCGTCAAAGCATCTCGAAAAAGAACGCGGATTTTATCAAAGAATTCAAGGCGATTAAAATCGGGTCAATCCGAACCTTCTCACAACAGCGAAAACACAATCCGAATTTGACCTAAACCCAAAATAAAGTATATTAATCGGTTCAAAATACGCTAAGATCAGCTAAGATGTAAAAATCAATCCGACGAATAGAAAAATGTAGTAGTCAAACCTAAACGCGACCCATAACAAAAAATAAAAATTAACCCAACCAAAACAAAAAATAGAAGCAATCCGGACCCAAACCCGATTCACAGGAATAAGTGGAAGTAAAACGACCGCATTGAAAAAAATAAGACGCGACCTGCGCATCAGATTGGAGTTTCCAAATTTCTAAATTCGCTCCCCCTGCCCTTAAAGACTCTCCAGATCCGCCCTTGTTTGGGGCGTGTCCATCATAGAGCTTTTAGGGCATACAATTTTTAAAATAATAAATATTTATATATTGTTAAAAAATCGGATCAAACCGAAACTTTCTTGCAAACTTTAAGACTCAATCCGAAACTGATCCAAATCCGAAATAATGTATATCAGTCTGTCTAAAAATCAATGCGCTAAGAGCACCTAGAAAGTAGAAGTCAACCCAACATGCAGTATCAAAGCAAAAGTCAACCGCACTCAAACCCGACTCACAGCAAAAAAGTAAAAGTCAACTAGACCCAAACGCGATCTGTAACGAAAGAGTACAGGATAACACGACAAGCAGACAAAAATAGAAACCAACCGAGCTTAAACCAGATAGACCTACAGGAAAAAAGTAGTTTTCCCGACTCACAACGAACTAGTAGAAGTCAATCGGACCCATAGAAAAAAGTATAAGATAACCCGGCCAGCAGCGAAAAACAGAAGTCAACCAGAGCGAGACCAGACTCGCGAATCAAAATCTCCCCTCCTTGAGGGTTGTCCATATCCGTCTTTGTCCCAAGATCACATAAAAAAGCCCTTTACAGGAATCATACATTTTAAATACCATTTAATTAGAATTTTACATTTTCTTTTTTAACCATTTGAGAAATATGTAGCTGTTTCTGTTGGTCGAGAATTGTGATATCTCAAGCATTTCTGAAGTGATGTCAGGATTTTATTCGTTTTCTGGTTGGTCCATGTTTAATGTCCAGAAATGGAATACCTTTAATGCCATTATGACAATAAAAGTATAGAAAACTACAAAAAATTATTAATTCAAAAACAAATTGAGGTACAGCTTTTAAACAAATTGCATTTAAAAGTACATTTTCCCCCGATCTGACGGTGTAAAATTTGAAAATGTGTGATATTTAGAAATTTAATTTGCAGTACGGAAAATTGTAAAACGGAAATTTCATTTCAAATTTGTTAATGATGAGTTCAGGGATATTAATCCATGAAGTACATGGCTATGTTATTACATAAACCACATTTTGTTCATCATAAAAATTATGTTTATTATTATTTTTTGCCGTTAGCATCACCCATGAAGATAGAATAGTAGAAGGAGAACTGAGAAGATAGGCTTTTCCCAACAGAACTTAGCCCCAAAGTATTGCCCGGTGCATGGCGTGGCGCTAGTGATGATGGACTAACTTTCGATCACATGACCTGTTTGACTAGTCTCTCGACTAATCTGCTAGCGGGACGTAGGGGGCGCCGGATTTCATCTTCTCCCACACCACCGGAAATGCCAGCCAGACTCGGAAAGACTTTAGGGGCATAAGTGGAAGCACCGTCTTTGTTCTCCTTCTGCTATTTCTATCTTCATGGCATCACCTACACGAGGGTTAGAAGAGATTCATTTCTGAAACAGTAGATGCATAAATATATGAATAGTTTAATGCGTTCAACAATTTGTTTGAATGGAATATTTAATGTGATCCAGCATATATATCCAGACTTTCCTTGGTCTCAACTGTCAGTTACAGAATTACCCCAGGGCCGTAGAAGTAAATAGTAGGGGGGGGGCATAATTTTTCTTCTCTCTCTCTGACGCAGAAAGATAAATTAGTGCATATTTACACTGTAGATACTATGTTTCTTATTAAACTGTAGTAATAATTTCATTTTATGCTTAGAAAAGTACAGGATGGTGAAAATTTTGAGTGGATAACTTGGAGCAAAATTAAACATCATGTTGGTTTCATGTGTACAAATGAGATGAGGGAGTGTTTAAACACTTATTTTAGGTATAATTTAGTATTTCTGCAAAACTGTGAAAGGGTCTCAAAAATAAATTAAATTTTGAACAGAAATTTATTTAGTGACATTGGAATCGTTTTCAGGGGGGACTGAGCCGCCCATAGCGCCCCCTTAGCTACGGGCCTGAATTACCCTCTCCCCTCACAGTTTAAGGAGCTTTAGTCAAACAACGTTGACGTCAAAAAGAAACAAAAACATCGATCTTTTGTGTTAAAATAAGATTTTGTTGAATGCATTTTTAGATCATTTCATGTTATTTATCCAGAACTTACTGACATAATTTAAGAAATTACTTATGTTTTTGTTTGATAAATTATATCTTTTGCAAATCCTTATGTTACTGTCTGTTTTCTAATCAATTTTCTTAGAGGACTATACAGCCTGTTTTTTAAAGTTTTATTGAGTAACTTTTTTAAGCATTGTTCATTAATCTTTTGCATTTAATACTAAAATAATAAAGTTAAGGATTTAAAAAAATTACTTTTTTGTTAATTATTATTAGATATTTTTTATATATTACAAAGTACATTTTCTCCCCTCGTGAATTTCATCAGAATTATTAAATATGGTGTTGTTTCATTGTAAACAAAAAAATGTATTTAAGATCTTCATATTTACCCTACCATTAAACAATTTCTTTAATAATTTAGTTACACATTTATTTAAAAACTTTTACAGACAAACAAATCATCCCAGTATTTAATTTCCCAAAAATACTCTTTAATGATCTGAATACATTTAATGAAGCACAAATATTTTTTTCTTTCTTATTATTTCTGCAGTGATAAGTTGCATCTAATACATTTATTTTAGGGCAGTTACTTTAAAAGAATACGCTAAACAAAATCTAAAAATAACAAATTTTCATCATCGCAAAATGTATGATTTTTTTTACATATTCGATATTTCAAAAATATTTTAATGTGCGAAGGATTGTTGATAAATATATCTCTAAATTTGAAGTCACGTTCAGAATTTTCTATGTAACCATTCGTACTCTTTACTTGAGGTTCTAATCTGAGGACAACAAAATATAGAAATTTACTTTCAGAGGCTAACTTATTAAAAAATATTTAGTTCTGCCAAAGAAAATACTCATTTCAATTTTTACTATGACGTCATTATCACTCAATGAAACACTGATTTTAGCGTCTCAATCTCAATATCAGTTGAATGAAAAAATATCGAGATGAAACAGCTTTATGAGTAAAAATACATTATTTTGACTCATGACGTAATTTTCTGTTGCAAGTTTTTGAAAAATTATTTTTAATTGTAAGAGGAAAATGATATTCGTAATGATTTGGTTGTTCCCACTGTTTCCCTACTGTCTACAACAATATAAATAACCCGATTTCCAATCATATGAAGAAATTTCAAAAAGTATTTTTTATAGTTAAAATATAAAAATGAGATTATTTTTAAAAGTAGACACATCTACAGATAAAGTACTTTCATTCAAAAAAATATTTGTCAAACTCGGTTTAATAGGAAGTTTAGGGCAGATAACTAAATAAATTATGCTTTAAAAAGAATACTAACCGACAAAAAAAAAAAAAAAAAAATCAAGTTTGGCGACAACTTGACGCTAACTCATATGAATGCATAGTTTTAATAAGCTTATGATTTGAAAACGGTTCCAACAATGAAAGATGATTTGCGCCAAATCATTCATTTTTTTTTAAAATCAAATCCACATTTTTTTTAATGTAAAATTTCGAATCATCAGAATTTAATGAAATTAAAATGGGACCACATGGGTGTCTTATACTTTCAAACAAAAAAAAAAGATTTATCAAAATCGTTCATATTTTAAAAAATTATGAGTGAGCAAGAAATACATACAGGTCGAAATCATAACCTCCTCCTTGAAGTCGGTTAAAAATCAGGCTTGTCTTTTAATCACTTCACCATCTGCACCGGATAAATAGTGGGTAAAAGCACTGTTTCTCCAAACCTGTCATCGGTAAAGTGGTAAAATATATAGGCGACAGGAGACAATATTGCAGTGCCACAATTTATTTTAATTCGTTGATATAGGACACAAGCAAGAAAAAAATGGTCTTAGATACTGAATTACGGAACAATAGCCTATGCAACCGTTATGTATGAATCGAGTAAACATGCTAAATAAATTTACAATTATTTATTAATTCAATTAAAAAAATATCTAGCTCATAATAGCTGCAGAGAATACAGCTCATACGCAAAATATTAGAATAATTACTTTTTTTATACAACTTAAAAATATCGTTTTGTAATTTAATGTCTTTTAATGACCCAAACGATATTTGTATCAAGAACTTATTGTTGATTAAACTTGTTTATTATCTTAAAACTTATGTAATTTTTTAAAAGATTAATTAAAAAATGTATTTTGAAAAGTCAAAATATTAGAATATTTATTAAAGTGGTTCAAAATATCAGAAATTTCACATTGATTCACCTTTAATTATCATAACCAGTAGCATCATTGATAAAATTCAGATGACTTTATTTAAAATTAGTATTCTTTTTGCAATTTGTTTGCTTTTTTGTGTAAAAAAGGATCGTGTGAGTAAATCAATTACACTTCATATGGTTAATTTGTATCGGCACGGTAAAAATCAATGTTATATAGCAAATTATTTACATAGTTCGCAAAAAAGCGTTAGTAAAATACTTACACAATATTCAAAAAATGGAAAATTTCAAAATAATTGTTGAAATGGCGGACGAAAAGGAAAAACATCTTCTACCGATAACTTGAAACTAAAGCGTAAAGTTAAGAATTTTTTTTTTTTTTTTTTTTTTTTTTAAAGTCGCGATTCTTGACCGAAAATGGAAAGAAGGAGTTGAAGTTTCTACATTGAAGACATTAAGATATCTCCATAAATTTAATTTTAAATCTCGTATACCGAAAACAAAATCTCTCATGACTGCAAAATAAAAGGATATAAGATTAAATTGGTATAAATCAAAACATTTATAGAACAAAGAAGATTGGAAAAATATATTATTTAGTGATGAAAGTATGTTTTGTAATTCATATGTTAATCAAGATATACGACTTTGGAGAATGAAGCAAGAAGCATCTGATAAATAATGTCTTAAAAATTCCATAAAATTTGCAAACTAGTGTCATGGTTTGGTGTTGCATCAGTGCAGATGATCTAAGTTATGCTTCGTCTACGAAAAAGTTAACTCACAGATATGTAAAGAAATTTTGGAATATTATATGATTCCATCATCAGAAGATTTATTTGAAGATGATATGATCTTTCAACAAGATTTAGCATCACCACATACCTTGATATCAACTAAGAATTGGTTCCACCAACTTAACATTAAGGTACATCCTTGGCCACGAAACTCAGATTTTAATCCCATCGAAACCTTATTGTGTATATTGAAGAAAAAATTCTAAAAAAATCCTAATTCAAGTAAAACTGAGTTAGTGGCACGTATAAAGTCTATTTGGGCTAAAATTGATAGAAATGGTTGCAAACACGTAGTATATAGCATGCAAGATCTATTGTACGCTGTAATGAAAGCTAAAGAAAATACTACAAAATACTAACTACCATTTACTTCATATTCATAAGGTAATATTGTTGCGCGAAATAAAATATTCTAATATTTTGAACCAATCAAAATTTTATTCTAATATTTTGATGTGTTTCAGATAGTATATACATAATTTATTGTAGTGTATTTTGTTTTGTGATTGTCAAAATCTTATCTAAACATTCCAGATTTAATTTATAAGAAACTTAGTTGCATTTAGTATTAAAAATAAATAAATGAAAAATATTTTATTTTCCTATGACTTTTTTCTTAATTGTATAATATTTTGAATATCAGTTGTACATGATAATATGATATGCTTCATTTAAAGG